>PISX010002154.1:57680-169651 GCA_004024625.1 Mellivora capensis | reverse complement strand
CGCAGATTTTTTTCAGCCCTTTAAAATGATCTAACATACATACGACCGTGGTCAGCACAGCGACTCAGCCCCTAAGAGGATATTTTTTAATCCATGACAAATGTTTGAAAGTTATCTGATTGTTCCCTCTCTTCCTAATTAGGACACTAGAAATTGTTGGAACCCATAGTTCACTGAACCACTTTAGAGAGCCCCTTCCATTCAGATGGCACTTTTAATTCTCTTTTATGTACTTATTTATTGTCTGACTTTATTCAATGTCAGGAGAGTAGGTAGAGCAGGTGTTATGATTCTCACTTGATGGATCAAAAAAGTAAAACAAAACACAGCAAGGGTTTCCCTTTGGTCACAGAGTAAATTAGGAGCAGGCCTGGATCTAGAAGTGAGGTCAGCCTCTTTGGGTGGTCCCCTGACCCAGGCTTGATACTTCAGGCCTGATGAGCTAGCTCCCCTGAATCTCACTACGCCTGACCTACGGAGAGATTTGCAGGCACCTCCCTCCCAATATCGAGAATATCAGTCACGGGTCCAGTACCCTTCCTCCCTTCCAGATAGAACAGGTGTAGATAAAGGAGACGCAGGCCCTCTGTCCCTGTGCCAGGGGCTAATGGGCGAGAAGAATGAACCAGATTTGCATTTTTTCATATCCCCTTCTTAGGCTTTCAAACTAGTACCGGTAGTAAACAATATTCTTAAAATAACAACTATCAGCAATGGATAAAATGTCCTAAATAGTTAAATATTACAACTAATTAGAAATCTAACATCTCCAGGTGTTTTGGCTTTACCTATGGGGGGTAGGGGGCGGCGGGGTTGGGAGGGAGGAGAGGGGCTTGCTAAGATCTCCCAGCAAAGGTGGCTGTGCCAGGATCTTTGTTCTGTCCCTCAGATCTTGTTCTTTAGGTCTTGATCAGTTGTTTTCTGTGATTCTAGGTGCTCTGTGTTGAGAGTAAGAAGGTGGGGGTATATCTGTGTAAACTTTCGGCTCTACGTCCAATGCCTGGTTCTCCCATTACAAGGGCTTCGCTGTCCTGGCTACAAAATTTACTCTTTCTCCTCCATGTTGTTCTGAAATTCTGCGTCTCAGGTCATTGACTCCATTGGTTATATCAGCCTTCCCCTCACCCCTCTTCAAGAGAGACACTATTTCTCTTTCTCAAGACATTTTATGGTTTAGGTGGGACAAATCTGGCTCCCCACAGAGCCCTGAGAGGAAGATCCAAGAAAGAAAATAGTCCTGTATTTCTGGCATTTCCTGGCTGCCCAAAGCATCCCTCTAGAGCTGACATTGATAAAATTTCATCCAAGGCCTTGGTCAATCAGGGTACAGGATTTTAAAACATCACTTACTATGTGAGACCTATGAGCACTTAAGACACTTAAGTCTTTTTTCTGCATAGAATGTGGCACGTGCCATCTGTTTTGCATGTCCTCATGTTCCTAAGGACCCAGTACAGCCCCTCAAGAAATTGAAAAGCAATTTTAAAATAAAGTTTGAGACTCCTGACAAACACAAAAGCATTCTTGAACAAATGGAAAGATACCTCCTGTTCTTGTACGGGATGACTCAACATTATAAAGATGTCCTTTTTCCTGAGTTAACTTAAAAATTGAATGCCGTATCAAAAAGCTTTTTTAGACAAGCTGATATTGAATAAAGTTCATGTGGGAAAATAGAATGGCAAAAATAGCCAAAAAAACACTTGAAAAAGCACAAGGGATGACTAGCCCTAACAGACAATAGAATATACTATAAATCCTCTGTAATTTAAAGTCAGTAGAGCCTGTGGCTCTGGATCTCGGGGTTGTGAGTTTGAGTCCCCGTTTAGGTTTAGAGTTTACTCAAAATCTCTCTTAAAATAAAAAAAAAAAAAAACCCAAAGTGTGACAGTGCCACTAAGACCAATAGACCAGGGAAATAGAAAAGGAAGCCCCAAAATACACCCAAGTACATATGGAAATTTAATAGACATTATAAAGGTGGCATCTCAGAGGTGCCTGGGCAGCTCAGGTGAGTGTCTGCCTTTGGCTTGGGTCATGATCTCAGGGTCCTGGGATTGAGCCCCTAGTCAGGGTCCCTACTCAGCAATGAGTCCGCTTCTCCCTCTGCCCCACCCCCACATCCTGCTTGTGCCGTCTCTCAAATAAATAATATAAATAATAAATAAATAAAATCTTTTTTTTTTTTTTTAAAGGCATCTCATACCACCTTATACCAGTTAGAATGGCCAGAATTAGCAAGACAGGAAACAACGTGTGTTGGAGAGGATGTGGAGAAAGGGGAACCCTCTTACACTGTTGGTGGGAATGCAAGTTGGTGTAGCCACTCTGGAGAACAGTGTGGAGATTCCTTAAGAAATTAAAAATAGAGCTTCCCTATGACCCTGCAATTGCACTACTGGGTATTTACCCCAAAGATACAGATATAGTGAAAAGAAGGGCCATCTGTACCCCAATGTTTATATCAGCAATGGCCACGGTCGCCAAACTGTGGAAAGAACCAAGATGCCCTTCAAGGGACGAATGGATAAGGAAGATGTGGTCCATATACACTATGGAGTATTATGTCTCCATCAGAAAGGATGAATACCCAACTTTTGTAGCAACATGGGTGGGACTGGAAGAGATTATGCTGAGTGAAATAAGTCAAGCAGAGAGAGTCAATTATCATATGGTTTCACTTACTTGTGGAGCATAACAAATAACATAGAGGACATGGGGAGATGGAGAGGAGAAGGGAGTTGAGGGAAATCGGAGGGGAAGATGATCCATGAGAGACTATGGACTCTGAAAAACAACCTGAGGGTTTTGAAGGGGCGGGGGGTGGGAGGTTGGGGGAGCCTGGTGGTGGGTATTAGGGAGGGCACACATTGCATGGAGCACTGGGTGTGGTGCGAAAACAATGAATTCTCTTACGCTGAAAAGAAAAAGTCATCTCAAATCTTAGGGCAAAGATGGACATTTTAATAAATGATGCTATTCACCATAGCCATCCCCCAAAAAAGTGGAAACAAAATGGTATATTTATATAATGAAATATTCAATAAAAAAATTAACGTTGATACATCCTACAACAATGAACCCTGAAAACAGGCTAAGTGAAAGAATGCAGTCACAAAAAACCAGCATTGTGTGATTCCTTTTATATGAAATGTCAACAACATTAGGTAAAAAACCTTAGGGTCAGAAAGTGGTAGTGGATGCCTGGGGTGGGGAAGAATAGGGAATAGATGCAAGGTTTGTTTTGGGGGTGATGAAGATGTCCTCAAGTGAGATTGTGTTGATGGCGGCAGAATTCTGTGGATCTGTTAAAACTTTTCTGGTGTATGAATTACATCTCAATAGAAATGCTAAATAAGGGACAAAGGACAATTGAGCAATGGAGAAGGTATTTTTTTCAACCCTATGGAAAAAAAGTTCAGAGTCACTCAATGAGAGAAATGCAAATTAAACAACACTGAGAAGCCACTTCTTACCTAGTTGGTAAAAACATCCAAGTATGAGGGTACACTCTGTGGGCTGTGGGAAGACAGGCACTCCCACATGGTGCTGGTTGGAATGCAAACTGCAGAGAATTGGGCAATACGTAGCAGACGTGCCTACGCAATGTGACCCAGCAATACCACATCTAGGTAACTGTCCTGCAGGCGTACTTCCAACAATGTGAAAATAGAGGTGCACGAGGTTACCCATTGCAGTATTGCTGGAAACTACAAACCTAAATGCTCATGCACCAAGGACTGCGCTATTACTCACCCAACAAGAAGAATGAAATCTTACCATTTGCAAGGGATGTGGGTGGAACTAGAGTCTTGTGCTGATTGAAATAAGTCAGAGGAAAAACAAATACCATATGATTTCACTCATATGTGAAATTTAAGAAAACAGACAATCATAGGGGAAGGGGGGGGAAAGAGGGAAGCAAACCATAAGAGTCTCTTAACTATAGAGAACAAACTGAGGGTTGATGGCGGGGGTGGGGATGTGGACTGGATGGTGATGGGTAGTAAGGAAGACACTTGTGATGAGCACCGGGTGTTGTATGTGAGTGATAAATCACTGAATTCTCCTGAAACCAGTATTACACTGTATGTTAATAAGAATTTAAATAAAAACTTGAAAAAAAAATGCTCACTCATAGGGGACTGATTGAATAAGCTACAGTTTGTCTACAAAGTGGAATACTAAGCAACTCTCTACAAGAATGAAGATCTCCATAAAAGTGATATGGAGTGATTTCCAGGATATACTGTTGCGTGAAGAAGTAACATGCAAAAGAGCATCTATAGTATGCTGTCCTAAATGTAAGAAAGAAGGGACATAAGAAAAATATATGTACTTTTTTCCTCTGTACAAAAAAGTACAGGAAGAATAAACCAGAAACTAAAGAGAACAGGCTACTGTTGTGGGTTGAACTGCGGTCCCACCCTCTTTCCCCACAGCCCTGGAAAGCTATGCTGAAGTCCTAATCTCCAGTACATCAGAATGTGACCTTATTTGGGAACAAGGTCCTTGCGAATATCATTTGTTGAGATGTGGTCATACCAAAGTAGGGTGGGCCTTTAATCCAATGTAAGGACTAGCATCCTTATAAGGAAGATGGCCCTGTGAGGAGATAGAAAGGGAGAGCACCATGCGAGGATGATGGCTGTGGTAAGGGTGATCTACCAGCCAAGGAGCAAAAAGATTGCTGACAAACCACCAGAAGCTAAGAAGTTGGCAAGGAAGGATTCAGATGGATTACGGGCCCACAGACCCTTTGACTTGGGACTTCTAGCCTCTAGAACTGTGAGATGATATGTTTCTGCCATTTTAAACCGGTTTGTGGCATTTACAAAATGGCTGCCCTAAGACCTACAGTTCTGGGGAGGGGGGGCTGTGAAAGGGCTTGAGAGAAGGGAGAAATGAGAATGGAGGAGTGGGGGTGAGGAGGGAACAACATTCTCTGAATAAACCTTTTTATGAAGCTCTGACTCTGAACCATAGTAACGTTTCATATACCACTCAAAATTAAACATTTAAACTCAGCCAGGATGGGGGCGCCAGAATGGCTCAGTCAGTTAAGCCTCTGCCCTTGGCTCAGGTCATGATCCCAGGGTCCTAGATCAAGCCCCGCATCGGGTTCCCTGGTCAGCAGGAAGTCTGCTTCTCTCTTTCCCTCTGCCCCACCCCTCCTTCTCATTCTCTCTCTGAAATAATGAAATCTTAAACAACTTTAAAATGAACCAGGATGTGCGAGAACCCAATGTGGCACCAAACAGTAAAATATAAACCTAACCGAACTGAAAATGAACAATGTAACTACACTAAAGTGAGCAAGGAAGAAAAATAACCTAACAAAAATAACATTAGCAAAAACAGTATCTTGATTGGAAACTATAAGGTTAAAGACACTATATAAATAGTGTCCTCTCGTTCCTATATGTGTTTCTGACCGTGGCACAGATTAGCGACTCGGGAACCGCTGGAGATATATACCAGCATTGAACAAATAAGTAAATACTTGTAGATGCCGAAAGTCACATTTCTCAAGGTCTGAGAAGGAAGTTAACAAAAAGAAAAGGGTAAGGCTGGAAGACGCTCTACCATATTGTTTCGAGTTTGGAGTTTTGTGATGTATGTAAAGATAGATAGAGCCATTATTCTCCCATAAAAGGAGACAGGGCTTCTTGGAGAAATAGTTGAACCCAAAGCCACAGCAAGGAAAATTTTAAAAATGGGCTGCAGTTACAGAAATAAGTTGCTCAAAAATTGATAAGGGGGTAGGGAAAGGACACAGGAGCCAACATGAAGGAACTTCCTTTGGTGGAAGCTGGAACAAGCTGAGCGAGAAAATGATAGTATTGAATTATAACCCGTAGAATAAAATAAATTCCACGCATCTGTACTGATACAAGTAACTGAATAAAATATATGGGTGGAAGTGTCTTCCTTACAGGAGAATTCCAATTAATATGAAAGAAATGAGAGAACTTGGACTTTGTGATTCGGCAAACACCCACCGATGGATGCTAAAATGGGCAAAAGTTTGAAGAGCAATGGGAATTTGAAAAAGAAAAAAAAATAAATGTTCATTCATAGGGAACTGATTAAGCTATAGTTCATCTATAAAATGGAATACTAGGCAGCTCGATAAAAGAATAACTATGCAAATATTTGCATGTCCTCAAAGTATCTCCCCTGCGATATTAATTACCAAGAAAAATTGTAACTTTGCTGTGGAGAAACCTGCAGACAGCACCTTAACCTCACCAGTGAGAAGAAGTCAGGTTGGTAGCCTGCAGCCTTGATACCAGACACACTTGTGACCTTCTTGCCAAACACTTACAACTTCATTACAATAATGAGAAGACATCAGACAAACACAAATAGAGATGGTCTATAAAATAACTGGCGAGGGGCTCCTGGGTGGCTCAGTCAGTTAAGCGTCTCCCTTCGGCTCTGGTCATGATCCCAGGGTCCTGGGATTGAGCCCCACATCCGGCTCCAAGCTCAGCACAGTCTGCTTGTCCCTCTTCCCCTGCTCCTCTACCTGCACTCGCTTGCATGTGCTCTTTCTCTCATACTTTTTTTTTTTTTAAGACACCATTTTTCTTCCATCTGCTATAAACAATATTCTTGGCTTCCTCTCAGCATCCCTACTTTGTCTTCCAGCTGGCTTCCTCTTCTTCCTTTCTCTTAATCCTGTTCATCAGACTTTGAGTTTTGCATTTTGAAGATTCATTCAGAAGAACGGTTATGTTTTGTTCTGAAGCCATAATTTAGTCTCCTTTGTACTACCTTTGGTTAAGCCCAGCAGCTGAAAACCAGTAAGCAATAATCATATTGTTATGACCAGGTAAATAGTGTTCTTACTAATCTACATAGGATAGATGCTATAATTAAAGTCCCTCTTTGGGTGCAGATTTTTGTTTTCCTGGAATTTCTCATTAACTTTCTTTTTCGTTTCTTCCACCAATTATCTTTATCATATTCCCAGTTATTTCCAAACTTCTAATAATTTAAGTATTCCCTTAAGTTTCTGTTTTCCTGGGGATGTCTTTTCTGGGATTCCTGGCTTCCTGCTCCAGACGATTTGCTCAAGGAATCTCTAGGGTCCCTTGACTCTCTCCTAGATTGGCCATAGTATTTCCTAGGTCTTACTTCTTCCTCAATTTGATCCCTCCATTTTTGAAAGCATATATAAAAGTGAATTCATAAGAAAGGTTTTGACTGAAATCATTTCAGTCCTTACTTGACTGAAAAGCCTTCGCTTTAGCCTCATGTTCAAATGATAGTTTTGTTGGGTACACAAATGTTGATAATCTCTTTCCCCCAGAATTATGAGGTCTTTGTCCCACTGTCTTCTGGGATTTACTTTTGCTGTTACCATTCTGATTCTTGATTTTTGGTGGATATTCTGTTTTAGTGTCCTTTGAAGCATTTAGGTTCTTCTTCAGTCTTAGTATTGTGAATGTTCATGTTATATCTAGAATGAATATGACTCTATTTATTAAATTTACTAGGCACTTAGTGGTCCATTTTAATTGCAATGTCACTCATTGACATTGAATGTCATTCAGCATTAGATATTTTTCTTAAATTTCTTCCTTTCATAATTTTTTCCCTTCCATATTTTTGGCCCTTTTTTCGGATACTTAGATGATAGAGGAGTTTGGACCTCCTTGATTGATCTTCTATGTCTTTTCTTTTTCTCTCTGATATTTAGTGTTTGTGTGTGTATGTGTGTGTGTCTTAGCATCTTTTTGTGGGTGTGGGTGTTTCTTAGCATCTTATTTTGTGTGTGTGTCTTTGTGTATTGGTTTTATTTTACTTTCTGGGAGATTTCCTATATTTCTGTATTCTAAAACCTGTATTTCTGTACTCTGTTAAATATCTATCTCAGCAATCATGTTATTCATTTCCAAGACCTTTCTCTTGTATTTTTTTCCTTTTTTAAATACACTCTGTTCTTGTTTTAAGGACATGATATCATCTCACATTTTTCTGAGGATATTATTTACAGATTTTTTTGAAGTCTGTTCCCTGAATTACCTTTGTTTCCTCTGGAGTCAATTTTTCTGTTTGTCTAGCTTTTTCATTCATGTAATTTGAACCAACCATCTGGTGACCCTTGGATTTCTGTTCATGTTTAAGAATGAGGGATTAAGAAATTGTGTGACTGGGAGAGGCTTGTCATCCCGCTCATGACTGAGCAAGAAGCCAGCTGTCCAGAGGATGGTCCCAAGATGTTAGAATTGAGACAACTCTAAAGGTGCTCAACTTTGTTAGGAGAGAACTGCTAATTAAAAACAAAAATGTTAAGTATTTTTCCAAGAGAAAACTACCCTAGCTTCCAAGAGTTCTGCAGAGGAGAGAGGGGGAAATGGTGGGATAGGCAAGCCATCTCACTCTCTTCTGGACATGGCTTGGTGCGGTGACAGTCTCTAGCCTGGGTTCACACTCTGGTCCCTGTCCTGAGAACCTCGTGTGAGGCACTGTCGTATCACAGGACCCAGACTTCCTCTAACTGCAGGTCCCACTAGGACATCACCCCCAATCTCTGCAAGCTCAGCTGGTAAAGGCCCATGCCAAGTGGTGTTCTCTGTGCAGCCCTAATCCCATGGAGCAGGGCGAGCTCTATAAATAGCAGCAGTGATTACAGAGTAACACTCCTTTTAAATGCTGGGACTTTATGGCTTTCCATTCAAAACAGTCCTGGCCCAGTGTTTAGTCTCCCTGGGGGGCAGCTGTAAAGGCCACCTTGTTTCACAGCTAAGGAGAGGTTACAAGGCAATTAAAATATTTTTGTCTCTTTTCTCTTTTGATGATTATTCCCATGCGGTGGCAGCCACTAGAGCAGTTCCTGCCTCCATTACCCACAGGGGAACTCGAGAACATAGTGGCAGCCACACGTCCTGATGCTGAGCTAGAATGAGAGTTTCAGTTTTAACCCTTCTGTTGGTTTTCAGAGATTGAGAAGTAAAACTCAGAAATGCTGGTGTCTCTAATAGTCCTAGCTAGGCGACTGTCACTCCGTTGAGGAATAGAGTAAATGCTTCTTGTACCAGAGTAATCAGACACTGTAAAGTCTGCATATGCTTCGGTCTGATAAATGTGGTAATTGCACAAATAAATGCATGTTCTAGCCACACAGAGATACTTGGGCAGAGAAAATATTCCACGTCAATTAACTTTGAATGGTGACGAGCAACGATAATAATGCTGGTCATAAAAATTATCATCATATGGAAAGAACAGCTATCATGATCTTAAAATTGAGCCTGACATGTATAGCCTCTTCTCAATGTTCACAAGTCCCCTTAACTCCTCAGGGCAGACTAAGCAGAGGTCATTACCACCCCATCATACAGATGAACACACAGGGGCCTAGAGAAGTCCTGGCACTAGCTAGTGGCCAACGCCATATTGGGCCCATCAGAAATAAACATCCTCCTTGTAGTCCTTCCCCTTGAGGCCTGGTGGCCAGTGGGCAACGGTCCATAACACAGTCCTTGCCACCCCTTCCAAGTCTCTCTCTCAGAGTGAGGTGTTGGAGGCTGGGATCTGCACTGGCCTGAGGAATAGATGAGGGGAGCAGGAAAGAGATGATTTGGGATACGAAGGATTCTCCAATAGGGCAGAAACAGATTCTGTAAAACCCTGTTCCTTCTCTCCTCCAAAAGAGCAATTATGAAAAATATTTCCAGGAAGGAGAATATTATGCTAACTAAATAAAGTTATGACTGCAAATCATTGAACAAAAATGTCAGCACTGCTCTTGTTTCCCGGTGGAGGTGCTAAGGACTATTGGTGGTGATGCCAATAGAGTTGACGTCTAAGACCAAAAGGATGGAGAGATGACCAGGTCCAGATCCCTTGTTTTACAGGTGACAGCACTGAAGGGGCAGGGGTCAGGGGTAGGGCACAGTTAGTGAATTCTCCCAGTGATTGGAGATGGCATTAGGAAAGTAGCCAGCACAGAGCCAGGTACAAAGCAGGTACCTAAACATCAGTCAGGAAAGTGTTCGGCTGCAAGCAACAGAGAGCTGGCTTTATAGGTGTGTTTTCCTCACATAACAAGTCCGCAGGTAGGCTGGTTGGGCCTGGGTGTTCCTGAGCCTAAATAAGAGAAGGAAGTCCTGCTCCTCAGGAGCCTATCTTCCTAGAGGCTGGGTGGGGTTCTGGGGACACAAGTGGGATGAGAGAAGGGAGACCTTTTGGAAATCATAAAACAAACCAAGGGTATTTAACTTAAAGTGGAGACCTGACCACTGTTGTGTAGATGACAACCTAGGTAGGTCCTATGCTGCCTAAGATGTTAAAAATGGGATCAAGGAGGAATGCCTAGCTGGCTTAGTCAGTGGAGCATGTGACTTTGAATCTTAGGGGTCATGAGTTTGAGCCCCTGTTAGGGATAGAGATTATTTTTTAAAAAATTAGTCAGGGAGTGCAATTGTTGGAAGGCAAACTAATTCAACAGGAATAATTCTAATGATATGCACTTATTGAAAATACTGAGTTTTCTGGAGATATTCAAGTTGAGTAAGGAACTGCAGAGTAGTTTGTGTGTGGATGAGGTCAGGGCAGGGGGGAGGAAGGAGGAAGGGAAGGAAGGAGTAAGATGGAGAGAAAGAGGGTTATAGCACTGGAGAGAAGATCTCCAAATTCCCTTTTGGAACAATTCATTTAACAAGTATCCACTTAGTTCTATTTTGTTCCACACAGGAACCTTATTTTCCAAATAAGAAGCTGGCCTGACATTTATGGAAAAGCTAACGGAGAGAACATGGTGTCTGATGACTGTTATTTACTGATTGACTTCTCAGGAACCACTTGCCTTCTGGAGATCCCATTCCACCACTCCCAGTGTCACCTTCCCCCTCCACACAACGGGCCTGTTTCCAGTCAGGTTACCAGGACCAGTGAATAGGGCAATATGTGTAGTTCAGTGGCAGCATTTTTTCCAGATACACCGGAATCTGGGCTTAATATCTGTCCCATGTGATATCCAGATGTCTGAAAGGCACTGGGAAGTACCAGAAAGGTAGTAGGCATTGATTTGCTGTCATTTGATTGGCTGTCATTTGAGACTCTCTGTCCCTCACTTCTTTCACCTTGAGAATGGGAGAGACTACCATCTTCCTCATAGAGTTACTGTGAGCATGTAATGTGCTTTGTACAACAATCAGCCCTTGGGATAGATTTAACAGATGTTCATTTAGTTCCTCTGTCTTAGGTCTGCCCCTGATTTTATGTCCCTATTTCCAGGTCTCGATTTCCTCGCCTGGGACTAGAACAAGCCCCATGATTTCTTCCAGCTCTCAGCCTTCTGGGGCCCAAAACAAAATGGCTGCCATGATCTCCAGCCTTCACCAGGGAGGTGGTCTCTGCCAGGAGGTGGCACCACTAATTCATGTTTCCAGCAGAGATGTGGGCTGACCATTTGTTAATCTCCCCTCAACTTTGAAAAAGGAGCCTGAAAACCAGCCTGCTTAGCAGCTGCCTCCAAACTGACTTTTAAAATCATGGTGCTGATGTTTTCCGAATGTGACAGGATTTTCCACTCTTGTTCCTGGCATGTCAAAATCATCTTCCTTTGGACAGTCATCAGTATTTAGGAAAGGGGTAAAGAGAGAACTCTGATGAAACCAACTTTGCCTTTGCTCAAAAGCAAAGCCGCAGATACTAAGGCTGTGCCATGGAATTGCACCCCCCATCGGCCATTTGCACGCTTTTCAGAGGGCACAAATGGCTGCTTATGCTGGCAATTGCCTAATTGCCACATAGGAGATCACAGATAGAATTTTGCAGCCTCAGATCTCTGGCAGCAGCCGGGCTGGAGCAGCCCAGAAAATGTGGTTTTCTAGTCTTCTTGGGTTACTGTGAACAGGATCAGTCTTGTGCAGTGTGAGCAGGATAGGAAAAGGACTTAACGCCAATAGAGCCAAATTCCTAATTTTACCCAAGGCCAGTTCTGGATATGTAAAGTGAATTTAAGATGAAAATTCCCTCACTCTCTTCCACCCTTTGATTTTTCTCAAGAGTGAAAGAAATGAAAGAAGGGAGGAAGGAGATGGAAGAGGGGAGGGAGACAGGAAAAGAGAGACAGGTAGATTGTTTTTTGTGAAATAGTTAACATTCGAAGAGTTATCCTGCCTTTTCCCTCCTATGTAAATAAATTTAAGATTTAGAAAGTGAAGATAAAACCAGATTAATTGTTGCTTCTAGCTTGTCCTATCTGTTTTATACATGTGAACTCTAAGCATTTATTTGGTTGGAGGCTAGAAAATTAGTGGGCTAAAATCAGATTATCCTGTGGATTGATTTTGACCTTTCAAATGTTAGATTGTCAAAATTTCTTCTCTGTACCAGCCTCAGCAGAAAATTTAGGATGTATCCGTTATGAAGAAGAAAAAATTACTTTAAGACCCTATGTGGGGTTCCTGGGTGGCTCAGTGGTTTAAGCCTCTGCCTTCAGCTCAGGTCATGATCTCAGGGTCCTGGGATCGGCCTCTCTGCTCAGCAGGGAGCCTGCTTCTCCCTCTCTCTTCTGCCTGCCTCTCTGCCTACTTGTGATCTCTCTCTTTGTCAAATAAATAAATAAATAAAATCTTTAATTAAAAAAAAAAGACCCTATGCAAGATTTTTTTTTAATCGTCCAAAAGAGACAATTCCTAGTTTATGGAGGAAAATATGTGCCTAGTTTATGGGGGGAAAATGGTTCTGGCAAAATAGTTTCTTCCCTTGTCTCTTTTATTAGAGCTAAACCAATTATTTTAGATTGCTAGAGAAATCACATCACACACTGTCAAGTCTCGTTGATGGAAGTGTAAATCTTGTTAGGTCGAGTAATTTTTCTTCATTACTAACTAACCAAGTACTTCGTAAGTGGCTTTGGGGTTTACATAAAAAACCCCCATCTTTTTGGTCTTTCAAGGTTTAAGAGGTGGAATGGGACCAGTGGGTTGTCAGAATGATGGCTCTGCCATGTCACATAGATGTCACTGAGGACTATTGTTTCACTGGGTTGGGAAGGCAGGGGTTGGTTGGTAGGTCCCAGAACATTCCCTCCTGCTCTTGCCCCCACACCATCTGCACAGTGGGAGCAGGTGGCATGTGGGTGAGCGTGATCATGATTTCATCTGTTGTTGCTTATGGAAAGAGAACTTGCCTGTTGAGCTTTGGCTTTCTCCTGGTCTAATGAATGAGTCCTACTCTAAAATTATCCAGGCATCTCATGACTCCACCAACAAATGAACTCTATTAGAAGGTTCTGCTGTGGCTTTTTGAAAATGTCTCCATAGCACACCCAGTCCTTGGAAAATGCAATGCCTCTTCAGGCTTGCTTTAACACTTCCGGTGTGTGAATGCCTTTTGTGACAGCGCATGAGAGGTGGAGAGTTTTCTGTTTTGAGAAGCAAACCCAGACAGAGTCCTGACAAACTGGAAGAAGCTCCATGCCTTATTTCCCAGTATGGAATAGGGATTAGGGGACCAATCCCACAGGCTTCTGTGAGGGGTAGCGCTTTACTAAGATGCATGTGAGGTTGGAAGGAACCAACATTTACTGGAAACACATTGTGAAGGGGACATTTAACACGTGATACGAATTATCTCATTTAATCCTCGGGACAGTGTATGAAGAAGGTTTTGTTATCCCAATCCTTCGATGAGGAAACAGCTTCATGAAGAGAGAAGGAGTGACTTGTTCAGAGTCACACTGCTTCTAGGTACTAGATGGGAATTGAAATCCGGGTTTGTCTGACCGACCCAGAGCTTTTATGATAGTCCCTGTGGGTTGGTTTGCTCTAGAAGTGCGGAATGTTCTCGTCCATCATTCTGCAGCGTTTACTCTGTGCTAAGCACTGCTTTAAGTTAGGACACCCCGCACTGTGCTGACTGCGAAGAGAGAAACCACCTGAACCTGGAGGCAGGGGCTGGGGAAATGGGCACCAGGATGGGCCAAAGGAAACACCGGGAGCCCCAGCAGTGAGGCAGGGTGGGGCTGGAGGTGAGGGAGGAGCAGGCAGCCTTGGTACCAGGGTTCCACCTGCACCAGAGCGTTGTTGCCGATGGACTTCGACAGAGCAGCCCGCAGTGTGGGAAGATGAACCCCTCCCCGTGCTGTCCTGCCCAAAACTGCCAAAGTCCCGGTAAACTATGGCCAGGAGACTGGGAGACAGTGCAAAGTCAGCCAGCTGAGGCAGGTTTTAGACTCACTTGAATGTCTTCATGGCCACATCCCCTCAAAACAATGACGTTCTGGAGAGCTGGCTTCACATCTCGGCTTCAACCCCCTTGCTATGTGACCTTGCACCTGAGTTTCTGCGTCTTTAATAATAACTGTCTTACAGGGTTATTGTAAGGATCCGATGAGATCATTGCCAAGATGTGCTTAGCATAGTGCTGGCATGATGTTAACGTCTTACACACATCTTCTCGAGGATTTTGCCTTCTTGGGGGCCCGTCTTCCCCTGGCATTTCTGCACTCATCATTTCTGTCTTCCCTCGGCCTGAGACCACACCCTGGGCTCTCTAACCTTCATCCGTCAACTACTTGGTGGAGCTACCCTCCTAATTCTCCTCATGGCACCTCCAATATTCCTTCTTTGTTTTTTAAATTATTGAGTTACAAGTGACATATGACATTTCCCCAGTCTTGAAAGAGGACTCACAGGCTGCTAGTCCCCGAAAGTAGGGTCATGTGTTTTGCATATTTTTGCACACCCGGTGTCCATCCTAGTGCCTGGCATAAAGCCAGTCCTCAAATATTTGCTGAATAAATGCACAAATGTCTCCATTTCCTCATTACCCTCTCCCAGCTGATACCCTTGCAACCTGGCTTCCGCTCTTGCCACTCTTCATAAACCTCTCTTTGCATAATGGCCCCCGACTGGATTACCAGAGCCAGGGCTTGTGTTTCCATCCTCTTCTGTCCAAGCTCTCTCCAGCCAATTCAAATCTTTCAAATAGCCTTCCACTTTGCAGTGAAGAGTAAATGCAAAACTGCTCCAAGGGCATAGACAGGCTGGGCTCTCCAGTTCTGAGTCATCCACTCAGTCAGCAGGAGCCTTTGAAGTGCTCTGAGGTCACCTCTCTTTGATGGGGGTGAGTGGCATAAGACAGTGAACATCCCAGAAGCCATCTTCCCTGATCTCAACAGCTGGAAACAATTTCTTCCTGCCCTGACATGCTGCACTGAGCTTTATCTGCGCTTCTCTAATGGAACTATCTCTTTCTCTTTCGAGTTACGGTATTTATAACCAGATCTGTGGCACCTGCTATGTGTGTACCCTTTGAGGGCAGGAACCAGGCTTTCTCTCATCTTCCCATCCTGCTCAGCCTCTAGCCTAGGGTCATACAAATGCACCAACTGAAAGAATTGTGAAAGGAAGAGGAGACCCTGGGTAACTATGAAAAGCCTGCCTGTGGAGAGTTTTGTAACAAGCTTTTTCTCTCATGTTAGACTTAGTAAAGCCCCTCAGTGTACTCAGTGCTGGCCTGGGTATAGTAGAGGGATAAGATAGAGCAGAGAACTAACTTGTAATCTAGGCGTGACAGGCAGAAATACATGTAGCAAATTTCAATGGCAATTCAAAAATGCAAGAAAAAGAGCTATGAACAGTATGGAAAGAACAAACGCATATTCAAAGCAGAATTCGTGAGTAGCAGCTCCATGCGCTCTGTGTGGGAGAGCACTGAAGAGAGCTCAGAGGATGTGGCAGGGAGGACGGTGGTTTTGGAAGGGGGTCCGAATGATACTGAACTCTTTTGATTACCCCCACTTAATTTTCCATAGTACAGGATATACATAGTACATCGATACGTAGGTATATCGTGTATACCCTACATAGTACATCTATGTACTACAAAGATGTACTATATCCATAGTACGTCTCTGTACTATGGATATACATAGTACATCTCACGCCCAGATGGCTCCAGTGCAGTAGAATAGTCCCGAGTGAGGGTCCCAGGTCAGCAGGACGTGGGTCTGAGTCCTGCATCTCTCACTGCAGCTTTGGTGGTCATTTTCTCTCTCTCACCCTAAATCCCTCCACTATGAAAGAGAAACAAAAATGCCCGCCTCTCAGGTGTCCTGTACATATCTATCAAGCACTCACTGCGGGCAAGAAACTGTTCTGGATGTCAGGGATAGAGCAGGGAACAAAACACTATGTCCACTGCCCTCCCTCATGGAGCATGAAGAAAGAGATAGAGGTAAACTGCCAGGCACCGTGCTGGGCCCCCAGCCATCGCTCTATAAACGGTCAGCAGCAGGGTTACCCCAAGCATCTGATGGGGCTAAGTTCTCACTAAGTCGGCCCAATCTGGTTTCCAACCCACTTTCTGAAGCCTTCTCTGCCCTCACAACATGACCGTTGTAGGGTCTTCTATACGTAGGGAACGCTTCTCTACACTTGCAACTGGCATCTAATCACACACTGTCGTGATTTTTTTAAAAAAAAAGATTTTATTTATTTAAGAAATAGGGCACAAGCAGGGGAAGAGGGAGAAGCAGGCTCTCCTCTGAGCAGGAAGCCTTATGTGGGTCTTGATCCCAGGACCCTGGGATCATGACCTGAGCCAAAGGCAGACCCTGAACCTACTGTGCCACCCAAGTATCCCCAACTATCATGATTTTATTGACCCTCCGCTTGACTGGGCCTGTGTGGAGCCTGGGGAAAAGGAACCTATGGGAAGGCAGATAAGGGAGGTTGGTCTAGCTCAGCATCATCTTGGAAAGGCCAGAAAGGGAGACAAATTCTGGCTAGTCTGAGACTGAATGGGATGGTGGGAGTCCTTTCTGAATATGCCCACCATTCAGTCAGAGCTTGGTCTGGACCTGCACAGCAGGCACAGTAGCAGTCTGACCCCGTGCCTGGCTTGGGGGGGAGACAAGGGACACCCAACAGCGTCTGCTGGCTGGTGGCCCAGGGACACAGGGTCTCTAATCTGGCAGGTGCCATCCGTCCTGGAGTAACGGGAGTTCAGTCCACACTCTAGTATTTGTAAAATGTCTAAAGGTCACAGTCCTGCTTTTCCATAGAAAAGATTTCCAAAATGTAACCAGAACAAATGCTAATCGTCATTAACTTAGAGCCTCTCCTAGCAGTGTGAACCACAGCTGGGTTCAGGAGGAAGCAGGGTGTCCTGCCTGCCTGCCTCTTTCCGGGCTGCTCTTGGCCGATGCAAAACACTCATTGCCTGTTGAGGGTTTACTGCTGGCTCTCCACCCTTCCTCAAGGTCTCTACTCCTGCTACTCCTGCTGCAGTGCTGGGTGGTCAGAAAAACAAACAGGGATGGCTACCATACTCCTTTGTAATCTGATTTGTTCTGGGTCGACTCTAGGCTTGTCTGAGGGCAAGGCTGCACATAATTCCAGAAACAAGGTGACCTGATCTTTTTTCCCACCACTTTCAAGTTAAGGGTAGTTGATTCTACATTCCATCATTTGACCCATTCGGCTCAAATCTTGGTCTGATTTTTCACAATAGGCTATGTTCAGTTGTAGCGTGCGTGTGTGTGTGTGCATGTGCATGCATGCGTGTTGATTAAAATGTGGACCATACCTGTGATTCAGGGCGTCCCAGGATGTCAATGAAAACCTGTTGAAAAATGCCATATGTCTAGAATGTTATCACATGTCCTGAGATCTTGAATTTGTCACATCACCTCTAAAGACCTGAGTTTCCTTTTCTGCAAATTAGAATTGGTGTCCTTCCTATGATTTTAATTACCATTCATTCCTTCCTTCCCCCAAAGAGATCTTTTATCAGCCCCTGCTTCTCCAGGCACACTGCTCCCACTTCAGTCATAACACCAGTACCTCATACCTTCATGCTATCATCAGAGTCTCTCTGCTTCCCAGACCCCAGACTCTCCTGCTCTCCTCTGCCTATCCCTCGGACACCCAACTCATCCTGGAAATGACATTCAGGCTTGTCTATAATCACATAAGCTGCAGGGGTGCCTGGGTGGTGCAGTTGGTTGAGCATCTGACTCTTAGTTTCAGCTCCAATCATGATCTCAGGGTCGTGAGACTGAGCCCCACGTTGGGATCTGTGTGGAATCTGCTTGAGATTCCCTCTACCTTTCCTTCCGCCTCTCCCACTTGTGCTTGCTCTTCCTCTCTCTCTCTCTCTCTCTCTCTCTCTCTCAAATAAATCTTTAAAAAGGGGGAAAAACAAACAAACAAACCATAAGCTCCATGGGGGCAGAGAACTTCTCTATTTCGTTCACTGCTGTGTTCCAAGTGTCCAGAGCAATGTTTAGCGCATTGTGGGTGCTTATGCTGGTCAATTGTGTGTGTCAACTTGGCTGGGCTCTCGGGTCCTGTTGCTTGCTCAAACACCAGTATAGGTATTGCTGTGGAGGTTTTTTTTTTAGATGAGATTAGCATTTAAATCAGTATAATTTCAATAAAGCAGATCACCCTCCATAATATGGGTGGGCCTCATCCAATCAGTTGAAAGCCTTAAGAGAAAAGACTGAGGTATCGGGGAGAGGAAGGATTCTCCCTCCAGACTCAAGACTTCAACATTAACTCCTACCAGAATTTCTAGCCTGTTAGCTACCTTGCAAATTTCAGACTTGGCAGCCCCCACAGTTGTGTAAGTCAATTCCATAAATTCAATCAATCAATCTTGATAGATAGATAGAAATAGAAACAGAGAAATAGAACCAATAAATCCTATTGGTTCTATTTCTCTGGAGAACCTTAATATACCAGAGATAAAGATTTATCAGTTCTTACAAAAATGCTTTTGTCTTGTATAAGACACTGTGTTTCCTGCTAAACAAACAAACAAACTTTCTCAGCATACATTAAACTCTGAAAATTCAGGAAGTGGAATAAAACTAACTTTGTCTAACCCAAGGATTCCTCAAACATTTTAGATGACAGACCACAGACCCCTGTCACACTGGAATGTGTATGATCCTCCCAAGGGGCACTGGTGTTCCTTTGGAAAGCAATGGGAGAAAGACTGGGATTAGCTTCCAACCACAATGCAGATAGGCAAGGCCCTTCACTACCAGGCTCCCAACAGCCCTCCTGACCTCCTCTCCTCTCCTTTCCTTTTCTTTCCTTTCTTTCTTTCTTTTTAAGATTTTATTTATTTATTTGACACAGAGAGAGCACAAGCAGGGGGAGCGATAGGCTGAGGGAGAAGCAGACTCCCCACTGAGCAGGGAGTCCGATGCAGGCCTCAATCCCAGGACCCTGAGATCATGACCTGAGCCGAAGGCAGACACTAAACTGACTGAGCCACGCAAGTGCCTCTCTTTCTTTCTTGTAATACCATCATCTCTCTTTCTCTACCTCTATTTCTCCAAAATACACTATATCAAAACTTCATAAGACTGGCCTTCTCTGCTATTTTCCATGCCTGGGTCTTGGCTAATGCTTTTCTTTCCGCCTGAAATGTCCTTTTGTGGTCCTCTACCTTCATCCACCCCCCACTCTACCTCAGTCTCTACCTAGTGAACATCTGCTCATCTCCTTAGACCTCCTTCAGATGTCTCTTTGTCCAGGAAGCCTTTCTGGGTGGCCCAGCCCTCACCTCTCCCTCAGAGTGAGCCTCTGTCCTCTGCTTTGGCAGCTCTGTTAGCAAACTTGTCCACCTGGCTCGTAGCTGCGTGTTTATATACTTAGCTCCTCTCCCAGGGTAAGAGAGCATGCAGGGCAGGAATTGACTTATTCATCATGGTAGCCCCTGTGGCCGCAATTTTGTTCAACTGAACAAATAAGTCAATGGACATTTTTTTTTTTAATTTGACAGAGATCACAAGTAGGCAGAGAGGCAGGCACAGAGAGAGAGAGAGGAGGAAGCAGGCTCCCTGCCTAGCAGAGAGCCCGATGTGGGACTTGATCCCAGGACCTTGAGATCATGACCTGAGCTGAAGGCAGAGGCTCAACCCACTGAGCCACTCAGGTGCCCCTCAATGGACATTTCTTAGTTCGAAAACTTCCAAAGTTTTCCTAAGACTCAACAGAGCATTTAAACTTCCCTGACTCTTTGGGTGCCTGGGAGTCTCAGCTGGTTAAGGGTCTGACTCTTAGTTTCCGCTGAGGTCGTGATCTGATGAGTCATGAGACTGAGCCCCATGTCAGGTTCTGCACTCAACAGGAAGTCTGCTTGATGATTCTTTCCCTCTGCCTCCCCCCATACCATGCACATGCTCGCTCTCTCTCTCTTACTCCCTCTCAAATCAATCAATCTTTAAACATCCCTGACTGTTAAGACCCTCCACCCATCTTCCACCCACCCTCTCCCTCCCTCCCAGAGGGCAATGTCCATATCCATCAGCACACCAAGGATACTGCCTGGTCACTCCTAAAGTCATCATCTGTTAGCACAACAATGCCTTTCTAGAAGTTAGGTAAATTAAGCCATTTGCCTTTTACACCTTATTGTGAATTATCATGAATGTTGCCTTTCTCTCGAAGTCTGAGGAAAAGGAACTTCTGAACGATTTGCCATTCTGTCTTAGGAGAGCCTACTCCAGAAACAGGTAGGAAGCAGCTTTTCCAAAGCAAATGGGCATACTTGTTTTTACCTAAAATGTCCTTGCTGGTTAGCACGGGAGCCCCTTACCACCTCTGAACCCGACCTTCTGGGAGGAGGCCCCCCTCTGCTGCTAGAGAATGGTGGGTCCGTACAACTAGGTTCCAAAACCTCTTCCACCCGCGTACTAGCTGTGTGACCTCAGACAAGCCATCTAACCTCAATTTCCTTATCTGAAAAATGGGGATTGTTAGGATTATGCTTACTTTACAGAGTTGTGGTGTGCAGATGAGTAAATGAAAAGTGCTTGGTGGCGCGTCTAGCACGTGGAGCATGTTGTATGTATGAGCATGTCCTCCTTGTCCTCCTCCAGACCACCCGACACTTAGAAGGCCCTCTCCGAATGTCCCTTGAAGAGGAGGAAGACATTTTTGAACAATGGAAGGGACACTTTGCACATGTCCTGGGTGTGATGCATTTCTTCATTTCTCCATGAACTCAGCCCTCAGTGAGAGGCTGTTACACACCAAGGAGGTCAGCCAGATAGACAACATCTTGGCCTCAAAGGCCCCAAGGTCTAGAGGGAGACAAGTATACAACATCACAAACCAGAGAGAGCATATGAAGGAATCAAGAGACTGAAGAAGGGAAGGAGAAGAGAGTGACCTCACGAAGGAGACGGATTCAAGCTGAGACCTGGGGGATGAGAACAGGCGGGAGTGCTGGGTGTCGAAGAACCGATGGGAGGGAGAGGAGGCACGAAAACCGGAGCCAGCACTGAGATTTCACACCTTTGGCTAGGGGCGGGGCCTCTCTTCTCTTGCCTGCGTTCAGATGGAAAGCTCTCCTTTCTTTGGAGCCCAACGGGATGGGGTCCCAAGCCCCCATCCTTCCTACCCTGGGGAACCAAGGTGGGAGTACTAGATATTTTCCATCCTGGAGATATCCATTTGCCCATTGCCAAGGGCCCCAACTCCCAAGCCCGAAGCAGGAGATAGAGTCAGATTCACCTCCTTCCCTCTCCTCCTCCTCCTGGCCCTCTGCAGAGTGCTTTCCCACTGCCCAGGGAGAGGGAAGCCCTTCTTCTGTGGAGCTCCCTCCCTCCCTCCTCTGCCTGGGGAGCTGGCGCCAGGAGGGAACCAATGGAGCCTGGAGAGGTTTTTCTAGGACAAAAGCAGGAAGACACCAGGGAATGTACTTCCGACCATTAGGGGCCTCTGGCGGGGTGGTGCTCCGTCTGCCACTCATCAAGCAGCCTTTGTCACCTGCTGCTGGGGGATTATGGACCCCATTGGCGATTCTGCGAAGGTTATCGGTTTAAAATTCCTACCTGGCCCGAGGGCTGTGTTTTCCTGTGCTTCGGTCCTACCACAGACGTGAGAGCATGTGTGAATCCATTAGGGGACAGTGTTCCTTCCTTCGATTTCTGTGGGGCCTTCACTTGGAAAAGCTAAATCCAGGCTTGCAGATCATGCCGGGAGGTAACTGTCACCATCCTGACAACAAAGCCGATGGCTCTTGCGGTGAAACGGAAGAAATATTTTGAGAGCAGGCCCACAGCTTCTTGTCACCAAACTGCTCCCCGTTCACTTCTACCTCCCACAATTATTCACTGGTGAGACAACGCACGTGTCAGGTTTTCACTGAACTCTTGTAAGTGCATAATACGGGACTATTGGAGTCGCTTCCAGAAGGGATGGCTCTCTGCTCCCACCCTGTCTGCTACTGAATCACAGCGAACAAACGAACGAGATGTACCAGGGCCTTCCGAAAGTCTCCTCTTCTGGTGGAGGGTCACGTGGCCACCGTCAAGACCAGGTCCCCTGCCACCTGCAGGGCCACGGGAACGGGAGGTCCCAGCAAGATCTGGAAGACCCTGGAAAGAAAGCCGAACCGCTGTCCTCAGGTGGCCATGGCGACATCTGAGAACTACTGTGTTAATACTCCTTTCGGCCCACCCGTGTTTGGAACCAGCTTGTCTCCGCATTGGCCTCCCCTGAGAAGCAGGCGTTGGGCTCACCACGCCTCCTCCCCCCGGGATGCTGAAATGACCATAATCTGTGACTGTAGAAGGAGTCCGAGGGCAGAGCAGTCATAGTTTGGGGTTTTCTTAAAGCAGGGGGGTGGCCACAAGGGTCCTTCCAGAGCGGGGCCGGGTCGGTGGTGCTGGGAACGGGCTTTGCAGACAGAGATCTGTTTATCTTCACACTCCCGAGAGGCTATCGCTCTTCCCGTGACAGCAGAGGGTACTGTAGTGAGCACATTCCAGGAGTGGAGATGTGTGGGCTCCTCAGCCAAGTGGCCTTCTCCTAATCAGCAGTGGGTCTCCGTGAGATAAAATGGGGCGAGAGCAGCAGGAAGCCTGTTCCATCTTTCCCCCTAGGTCTTCAGAAGAAACTTTGATCAAAGGAGAAGTGGTATTTGTGGAGAGCTGAGAAAACTTGAAAGAAAGTCACAGTGGGCATGGATATTTGTTTATATTTGTCTGGGTTCTGGGGCAGTCTGGCCGGCCGTCAGCCCTCCACCCCCACCCCATCCATTCCCCCAAATGGATAGCTTTTCTAAAAGATAGACATTTTCTTATAATTCTATAATTTTCCCAAGCACCTAATACATGAATGGTTTTATGGGCTAAGAAGGAGCTGTGATGGTTTGTCTAGATTTTTATAGTTTTTAGTATCTATAAAAATACCCTCAGTAATGTTCTTTGTCTCTCAGGCCTCAGAAAGGAAGGCGTGTGGACACAGACAGGATAGAAAGAAACCAAATGCACGTGTGTGTGTGTGTGTGTGTGTGTGTGTGCACGCGTTGGAGGGTATTTTTTTTTTCCAGATCAAAGAGTTTCATTTGGTGTCCTTCTTTCTCTCCTCTTTCCTTCTCCTCCCCCCTTCATCCCGGATCTGTTTGAAAAGGACTCAGATCTCTTTTCCCACACACAGACTGACCTGATAGTAGAGGAATGAGTTGGGGGGGGCGTAGCCAGTTCAGCACCCCTAGTCTCTGATCTAAAGGAGATCCTGGTAAAAGGAGACTGAGAGCCATCACTGTACACTGTGGAGGTGCAAAAAGTGGAAACAAAGGCCCCACTTTGATTTTAAGGACAAGACAGTAGTGGTATTGGTCTTCCTGCTTCACTCCAGACGACGAATGGTTTCTATGGATTGAGTGTTTATGTTCCAGGCATTGTGTTAAGTATGTTCCAGGCTTTGTGTTAAGCACAAGGCATTTAATTAACAAGGCTCATTTAATGCTACTGACAGTACTCTGGGAGATATGACTCCCGACTTCTAGATGAGGGTTGGAGGCAGAGCGATAGTAACTGGCCCACGGCTGTGTAACTAGTAGACCCGGTGTTCATCCAGGTCTGTCTCACTTCGAACACCAAGCTCTTGGCCGCTATGTGATAAACGTTGCTGGATGGTAATGTAGATATAAATCCAGTGCAAGGACTCCTCTGACAAGTGTCAGGCAATGTACTGTCCACTACAATGCAAACAGAATTAATAACATATGCCAGTAAACATGGAAGCCTTCATGAGTGCAGGACTGCTGCTTGGCTGACAGATGGAGATGTTATTGTATTCACCATCGACTGTTGCACATCTGGAAGCGGAGGCAAGCCTTGAAATCAGATGTATTCCAGACCTGCACAGGTCCCCCTGCCTCCCCCTTGGAAAAACCTTTGCTGGGTCCTGCTGTGCCCTCCAGCTACGATCCTGTTCTCTCTTCCCTTTCCCTGCCAAACTTTCTGAATGAAAAATGGAGCCACTCATCATCCCATTTCCTCCACCCCCCCCCCCCCCCCCCCCCCCCCCCCCCCCCCCGCACGCTGGCTTCCTCTCACTGCTCTCCAGAAAGCTCTGAAAGCTAGAAGAGGTTACCTGGGAACGACTCACTTCCAAATTCAATGACATTTTCTCCAACTTCATCCTCTTGACCTGCCCCAGGCATCTGATGCTGTTTCCTCACCTCCTCATTCTCCCTCGATTTTGTGATTCTACCCTGTCTGATCTGTTGTTCCTTTGATGGCGTCCACCATTGCTTTGTCCCATTTCTCTTTTCTCTCTGTGCTGTGCTCTCTCCCAGCAACATCTCCCGCTTCTCTTGCTGCTTCAGCCACCGTCTCAATGGAGAAGATATCTAAGGGGATTCAGTGAAAAGACAACATGATAGAATCCTGACCATTCCTCTCCACACCAGCTGGGAGGTCCCGGGGAAGCCATGTAATTACTTCCCTGAGCCTCCCTTCCCTTGTCGGTAAATTAAGGACAGCCACAGGTGCTGCTCAGGGTGCATGCCCTACATACGACATAAAGCACTGTGGAAGACTTAACTCTTGCTATTGTCATTACCTTTATTTTCTGACCTTCAGCTCTCAAAATAGGGCTTGTGTGCTTTTCCTCAAAATTTGGAGCAGGATTTCTGAAATTCTAGTAATATCATTCCTATCCTAACATGCATAAGTTCTGTGAGTTAGTAAAATATATCAATTGACATCCAACTGTGCAGACCCACCATGACAATTTTATGTCCTCTGCTCAATTGAACTCTGGCCGTCTGCCAGTAACCCTCCTGCGAGTTCTCAAGCTCAGTTCCAACAGGGACTGCTGCTACCCTCCTCTCTCTCTCTCTCTCTCTCTCTCTCTCTCCCTCTCCCTCTCCCCCCAACTTCCCATGTTCTGTTCACCAACAGAGAAGAGAGCATTTAAGTCTTGCAGTGAGAGAGACATGGTTCAAATCCCGACTCTGACTCTCAGTAGCTAGATGACCGTGGGCAATGCATTTAGCCTCTCAGAGCCTCAGTCTGCTGATCTGTAACATGGGAACTGTTATTGGTTGAATTGTGCCCCCCTCCCCACCACACACACACCAAAAACAAATGCATTGACTCAGAATACAACCCATAACTCAGAATGCGACCTTATGTGGAAATAGAATAGTCACAAATATAATGATTTAAGATGATGTCACACTAGAGGAGGACGGACCCCTAATCCTATATGATTAGTGTTCTTGTAAGAAGATGGGCCATGTGAAGACACAGGGAAAACACCACGTGAAGATGAGGGCAGAGACAGGAATGGTGCATCGACCAGCCGGGGACACCAAAGACTGTTAGCACATCACCAGAAGCTAGGGGAGAGGCCTGGAACAGATTCTCCCTCACAGCCTCAGAAGGAACCAAGCCTGCCAACACCTGGATTCCGACTTCTAGTCTCTAGGACCGTGGGACAGAAGTTTCTATTGTTTCAGACATCCAGTTCACGACATGTTGTTGCAGCAGCCGTGGAAAGCTAATTCAGGAAGATAATCACCTGGAAAGAAATAAGATAATGGATCAAATTGTCAGGTGACTGCTAACTATGCCCACCCCACCCTCCTGGTTCCCACACTGCCTTTACAGCTAAACTCTATCTTCCCTGTGGTCTAAGAGGGAGAGAGATGGCTTTCCTGTGTTTAAACAGAGGATCACCACCACCACCTGAGCTCTGGCCCTGATGTCTTCCCTACTCTGAAATCCTGCCAGCAGCAAATCTACTTTTAGAAGCTGCCATGACAGCCAGAGACAAGCCCCACCCCCAAGACCACGCCCCCATCCTCACCTTCGCTACCCTGACCCCTCCTCTCACCCTCCAGCCTACTGACTCAATTTCAATCACACCGTCCTGTTTCCACTAACATGAAAAGAGAACAATCCTTGGAATTCACAGCCTCCTTCCAACTCTCTCCCTGTTTTCTCTTTCCAAAAAGCTGATTCTTCAAAAGTATGATCCAGGGGCACCTGGGTGGCTCAGTGGATTAAGCCACTGCCTTCAGCTCAGGTCATGATCTCAGGGTCCTGGGATTGAGCCCCGCATCTGCCTCAGCATACCTGCTGAGCAGAGAGCCTGCTTCCCCCTCTCTCTCTGCCTGATTCTCTGCCTACTAGTGATCTCTCTCTCTCTGTCAAATAAATAAATAAAATCTTTAAGGAAAAAAAAGTATCCAAATCAGTGAGTTTAAGGCCCGTTTTTTTGTTACGTACACTTTTGTCCACTCTAGCCTTTACCTCTCCAGTTTCCAAAACACTGTCCTAAGGACAGCAATAACATTCAAAAACAAAAACAAAAAAGTGGTCTTGTATTCATTTTCCAACTTTTGGGAATTGGACAGTAATAGTTCTTCTTACCCAACATTTGGCTCCTCCAGAGGTTAATTTGTTCTTTCCCCTGCCCTGTTCTCTCTTCTGCTGAACTTTTCAAACAGGGACCTCTGCCTGTGGCGTAGATGCTTTCTGTGATTCTGCAAGGATCACAAAGACCCCTCTGAGCAGTGGCTCTGGTGACCTTGGCCACAGCTGGTGGATCCAGGGGTATAATTCCCCCCAGGGTCCCTTCCTGGAAGCTTTGGTAGGGGGAGAGGGGACGAGCCTGGATGTTGCTGACACTAAGTCACATCTGTGGCAGGACTCTTGAGACATCAACTTCCACCACTCAAGTACCCAGAGCATTTCTGTGTTCTCTGCTTCTCAAACTAGAGTCATCTGATTCTTTCTTAATCCAAACTTCCAGGTTCTGGCCCCACACTGGAGGAATTTAGAGGTCATCACTCCCATCCACACACACACACACAAATGCTGAATAAACCGAGAATCAGTAATTCTTCTTAAATCCGTCACAGAACTGAGGTCACCGGACGAACCCCTTCCCCCAAAGTTGAAGAGGTAGGAGGAGACAGACAAACATGACTTATCGGAGTGGAAGGTCAGGAGCAAACAACTCCATGGGAACCACTACCAGGTTCCCTTTTTCTGGCATATTATATCTGGCTTTCAGCAAAATAGGACTACACATTCCCTTTCTTAGGTTAAGGTAGACAGGACTGGCTCATGGTGCTCAACCCCATTAGACACATTCTGGTTTCTACATGCTATCCACCTTTGGACATTTCTAGATTCTTTCACATGTTCGATAGCTTCCAAGTGCCCACTAACTGAAGATTGCATAGTGGCCTCTGTGAGAAATATGAAACATGGGATTCCTACTTTCATGGGCCTTACAACTTGTTGGGAGCAGATTTACAAAAATAATGCATTATTCATGTTTGGCTATAATTTTCTGCTAAAGCAGAGGCACCAAAACATGCTATGGACAATTAAGTTTGTGGATATTTGGGAAAGCTTTATAAAAGTCATGATATTTGCACTAGGTCTGAGAGGGTTCCAACAGACACAGATGGGGTGGGGTGGTGGCCCGGTGTGCAGTAGGAAATGAGAGTACACAGGATTTGGGAGCAGAACATGAAGGACAAAGAATGGGAAAGGTCTGAATGTTCAGCCTCTGGTGCTGTTGGGCCAGACTGGTGATTAAAATAAATCTGACAGCTTGGTGTAAGATGACCTGGAAAGAGAAGAGACTGTTAGGGGGATCACTGTACCAGATCAAGGAAGTACTTAACACCCGAACTAGACAGAGGGAGAAGGAAAGAAGGGAGAGAGACACAAGCTCTGTGGGAGGTAGAAAGGCTGGGATTCATGAACTGGATTTGTGGGCTCTCAGGGGACAAAAGGAGCCGGAGATCCATTTGTTCACCCCACCACCTGCTTAGCTGTGGTCACCCGCCACCCTTTGCCATCTCAGAGGAGCCCCACAACTTCTCAGAGCCCCTGTGACTAGCCTGGGCTGCATCTAGAGAATGAGGCGCCCAACACCATCGTAGGGGAGGCATCCTTGACAGGTCCTCCCCAGCGTCCATCCCACTGCCTGGGGAAGGCAGTGCAAGTGAGTAGCATGTAGCACAGCTGTTACAAAGGAAAAGAAACTGGAAGCTTGAGAAAGGGCTTTTCTGAAGGAACTGTGTGGAAGGTGTGTGGCGGGGAGAAGAGGGGCAATTCAGCCCCTTGTTCTGTGAGAAGAGAACATAGCGAATGATTCTGGACCTTCCCTTCAGCATCTCCTTTCAGAATACCTCTCTCTCCCCTCTGAGCCCTGCGCTTGTCACTCCCACTGTTGGCACACATTGCATTCCTGTCACATCCCTCACTGTTAAATCACAGGTTTTCCAAACTGCAGGTGATCCTGTAGATCACAGAGTCTGGTGCCCTTGCTTCAAGCTTGAAGAAGCTGGAGTCTAGAGGTCTTAAGAAGCCGACCCCAGACTGGGCAACTGGTCATGGGATTGGGCAAGTAACCCAAGAACATACCTTGACCTCTCTGGTTCTCAGTGTTGTCATCTGAAAATGGAAATAAAAGCTGTACTTATCTCATAGGTTCATGGCTGGGGCTCAATAAGACTAAGGAGGTAAAGTGCTTGGAACCGTATTTAGAACATACAAGTGTTTGCTGTTGTTTACTGCTCAGATGTCTTTTGTTTTGAATAAATGTATTTTTTTAATTTTTAAATTTTTTATTAACATATAATTGTATTCTTAGCCCCAGGGGTGTAGGTCTGTGAATTGCCAGGTTTACACACTTCACACACTCACTATAGCACATACCCTCCCCAATGTCCATAACCCCACCACCCTCTCCCTACCCTCCTCCTCCCGGCAACCCTCAGTTTGTTTTGTGAGATTAAGAGTCTCTTATGGTTTGTCTCCCTCCCGATCCCATCCTGTTTCATTTATTCTTTTCCTACCCCCAAGCCCCCCACGTTGCATCTCTACTTCCTCATATCAGGGAGATCATATGATAGTTGTCTTTCTCCGATTGACTAATTTCGCTAAGAATAATATCCTCTAGTTCCACCCACATCATCGCAAATGGCAAGATTTCATTTCTTTTGATGGCTGCATAGTATTCCATTGTATATATACACCACATCTTCTTTATCCATTCATCTGTTGATGGACATCTAGGTTCTTTCCATAGTTTGGCTATTGTGGACATTGCTGCTATAAACATATGGGTGCACGTGCCCCTTCAGATCACTACATTTGTGTCTTTAGGGTAAATACCCAGTAGTGCAATTGCTGGGTCGTAGGGTAGCTCTATTTTCAACTTGAATAAACGTATTTGAATGGATATGTAATTCCTTTGAATGCATATATACTCCTTCCATTCAGATGAGAAATATTTGCTAAGTGACTACCATGTGCCTAGTTGCTGGGAATAGACTCTGTCCCTGCCCTCAGCCATTCCCAGGTCAGTGGTTGCTGGTGTATGTGGGTCTGGAGAGACAGCTACAGGAGAACACCGCTGCAGGCATCCGGAAGGCTTTCAAGAGAAGACATTTGATCTTCTTTAAGGATGAGTTTGATCTTCTTTAAGGATGAGTTTGCCAGCTGGGGAAGAGAAGGGGGAGAGCCCCACAGACATTCCAGCCTCAGGGAACAGCCTGGCAAAGGGTGGAGCTGAGAAGCCGGCAGTCAAGGAAGGCAGTGGTGGGAAAAGGCTACAGAGGGACCCTGGGGCCACATGGCAAAAGGTTCTTACAAGTAAATTGCAAGCTTCCTGTCTGTCCCTTAGGGGTAATTAGCATAGTGCTTAATTCAAAAAATGGCTTGATTGATTTCTTTTTCCCCTGAAGACACACTGAGAAAATGGATTCACTCTCTTTCCTTTACCAGCTTCTACGTTTTTGATTCCCAAATCTACCTTGATGGTTCTCTTCTCTCTACCGTGAGCTCTACATTGCCAGATGCCTGTGTGATTGAAATACCAAAGATTCCCCCACCCCAGTATTTCCTGTCACAACCTCCAATCTTCTGCAGCTAGAACAGAGGATATCCAGTGCCTTACTAAGTAGAGGGAAAACTTTTGACATTAGAGCAAATTTTCCCACTATTAAGCCAAGGTGAAGCTTTTCTGCTTTGGAAAGAGGCAAGTCCAGTTTGCACTGGAAGAAGGCAGCGATAAAAATCATAGCGGGTAGCTCCCTGAAAAAGCACAGACTTTCTTTGCTCCACCCACCTCTTCCAAATGTGCCTGGGGGGGGTGGTGGCAGTGAAAAGTGACAACAGAAACCACAGATGGGTGTGGGAAAGCTGAAAGCAGAGGACACTCATTCCCCAGTCCTCTGGTAGACCCAACAGGTAGCATAGCCCAGAGTGGGTCTGAGCAGTTGGCCCCACAGAACACCAGGGTAGTAGAATCAAGGAACAAAGGTAGAAGGTAGAAGAATCAAGGAACGAAGAACACCTCAGCCATGAGTTGTGTAGATGGAAGACAAAACCAGGATGGTTCTCTTTGAATCCTCCAGGAATTCTATCCAGTCCCAGGCGGAAGCAGGAGATACCCCTTAAGTTTCTGTTGAATAGGATTTACAGAAATGTAACTTTACTTTTTTCAAAATACATCTGGGGTTTGGGGTTATCTGCAATACCTACATTAAAAATTCAACTATAGTAAACTTTAAATTCACTGTGTGCCACATTTTATTTCAGTAAATGCTTCTTGGGTACCTACTAATTGCAAGGCATCCAGCAGAGTCCAGTGAAGGGAGGCAGACAAGCTAATATGTGCATATTCAAAGGGGAAGCAACATAGGAGTGCCTGGGTGGCTCAGTCTATTAAGCTTCTGCCTTTGGTTCAAGTCATGATCTCAGGGTTCTGGGATGGAGCCCTGCATCAGGCTCTCTGCCTGCTTCTCCCTCTGCCCCCCACGAACTCATGTGTGAGTGAGCACTCTCTCTCAAATAAATAAATAAAACCATAAAGTACAAGAAATATGTTGTAAACATACAGAGGGGCATTCTGACTGACAGGAGGGAATAGTCTTAAGGGGTTGACATTGGCCTGGTCTTAGGGAAGTGGGTAGAAAATCAATAGGGAAATGACAGGGAAACAACTTCTGAGTGTTGAAGAAGTTGGCCAAGTATAGAGCACAGGCTGGAGGGAAGGGTCCACCAGGGACTAAATGTCCCAGATCCTCATCTCACTCTTGATGCACTGGCACCTCCATTTCCCAAATCCCTAAGGTAATGTTTGATGCTTTCCTCCTCTCTCTTCTCCAGGCCACTTTCAAGTCTCATTTTTCCTATAACAATAGCAATGAACATCATAAAAAATTTTTTTAACTAGTAATAGCAACTACCATTTAGGGATTTGGCCTACTATGAAACTTTTAATCTAAACTATCTTCTTTACCCGTACAATAATTCTAATTATAAGAAGTGTTACCCCATGCAAGAGATTATCTTTTCTTTTCCAACCCCTACCCTAATCCCAATAAGTGACTAAATAACTACTAAGATTTTTCCCCCAAGATGTTCTGTATGACCCAAAGTGTTTTTTGCCATGTACATATATTATTTTTTCTTGACAAAAATAATTTTAAATTAAGCTTCCAGAGTGATCTTGTCTTTAAATTTTCTTCCTGTTCTCCATCCAGTGATGATAATTTCTCATTTTTCTTCCTCAAGATGATTTCATACTAATATTTAATTGTTCAAGAAGCTACTCACTAATTCTTACCTGTATACCCCCTTGACATTTGCTGCCTCCTCTGGGATTTATTTCAAGCTGTTTTCTTTTCCTCCTCCCTGGAATATCTTCCCTGACCTCTGGCCCCCCAGCAAAATCTGTTCATTAAATTATACCCATTCTTCAAGACCAGGCTAAAATAACTACCTCCTATATGAAGCCTTTCGGAAGTCTTCCCATCAGAATGACCCCTTCCTCCCCTCCAGTCCCATGAGTGTTACTTCTTATAACTTGACAGTGGTTGTATAGGAGTTCTGTATATATTTTTTTCCTCTTCCACTGAATGGGTGCCCCCCCCCAATCTTACATTTCTTCTCTGTCTTATGCATCCTCATTGCTCACATTACAGAATTTTACTCATAAATATTTGTTGAATTGAATCAGATGTAAAGGAATCCAAATTTCTCACTCAGGTGCTCAGGGCCTTTCCTTCCCATGTTCTGTTCCTCCAGCATGTACGCTAGATTTTTGTGAGGCCATGATCATTAACACAATCATTTCCTCTTCTTCCCCTGGTTATTTTCTCCTAAAATGGAGGCGGAAGGAACTAGATGAGCATCTGGCAGCCAGAGCTGCCTGTATGCCTGCCGAAGTCCTCAACAGGCAAACACCACGGGGGGGTGTGTGTAGGGGGGGTGGATAGAGGTGGGGGGGGGGGGCTCTGATTTCCAACCATTGGGTCAGCTTCATCGGGGCACCCTGATGCTATAGCAAACTGTGCTTTCAGGGACCTGAGATCACTCTAGCTGAAAGCCTGGAAAATATTCAAGTCAGACCCAGATTCCAGCAGACTTCCCAAAGAAAGATTAAGAGGAAATGAAGAGGTAAAGAAAATTCATGGTGAGTTCTTGCTAATTTCCTTTTCAAATTGATGGAGAGAGGTTAATGAAGAGGAAATATCCTTGAGTCAGTTAAGGTATAGGCGAGCAAATCACTGAATTTCTCTCTTTAGAAGATGTTTTTCCAAATGTGCTTTAAAATGTTCAGAAGGGGAAAAGATAATATCGCTTTAATAAAAAAATCATTGTCCAAAGTACTACATAAGTAATATACAAGCAAAATGCTAAACACAACCATATGCTGAGCATACACCATGTGCGAAGTCTTAGAAGCTTAATCTAAAGTTCTTAAGTAGTTTGGGGCTGAAAGCAGAGTTAGTACTTGGGATAGGCGCCCAAAATGTTTTACTTACACACAACATGAGAGATAGGGGACATCCCATGTCCATTGGCCACCTTGCCAAACAGAGGCTTGAACCCCAGCATCTGGTTGTCCATGTGCCCCTAGGCTGGAAAGGTCAGCCAGTGAGTCAGTTTTCAAATCATGGTGGCTTTTAGAATGCAGCCATGCAGGGAGGGGCCAGAAAGAAGAGAAGGAGGGACAGAAAGCTGAAGCCTTTTAAAAGCTCTCCACAAAAGGCAAAGAGTTCTCCTCAACCAATCCTGACCTCTACTGACCTCCTGACCTTGTTACCTAAAGTCAGCTTAACACTTTAGAAATGGTCCTGGCTGGCTCTGTAACCTCTGTCACTCACAACTAACAAATATGTCTTTACAGGGGTCACCTTTTGGCCAGAAACTGGCAGATCCTTTCCTTTCAATTCATATTAACCAAAAGTCTCTTTGGCTTTCATTAAGAAATCCAAGCTGTCTAATTTGAAACCATTTTCACTAACACAGGATGCTACAATAATTTTCAGTAACAAAATTCTCTAAAGAGTCTAGATTAATATACAATTTGGAAAACTGAGTACGTTTCACATGGACACTCAGAAAATAAACACAGTGTGTGTCCCTATATACTTTCATGCTGCTATTTAATAAGAAGAGAACACAGGATGGCTGGAAACATAAATTTTAGGGGTTCAAATGAGTCTTGTCTTTGGAGGAATTGTCAACAGTTTGTATAGAGATACTTGGAGAGTAAGAAAAGGGGACCTAAATAAGGCAAACAATCATCCTTAATGATTCTCATCACGCAGTAAAATGTTGAAAGACCAGCTTGTTTAGAGGGAGGAGTCTCCATGTCCAAATAGACAATGAAAACAACTGTAGGTATTCAGCATAGTCATCAAGTTTTAATTTTATTCCAGGCAGGAGAGCAGTCAAAAGAGGTTATGCTTAGTCCTCAGCCCTCAAGTTTATCACATTTACTGTAAAGATATCTTATTACTCAAGAGATTTACTATTCCAAGATTCTCTCCAGTTAGTCTTCAAATTCAAATAAGATACCGTCCAAAATCAGCATGTTTCTCTTATAAGAGTAGAGTTTGGTTCCAAGTTCTGGTCCTCAGACCATCTTTCCTCAACTAAATTTAATTCAACCATACTATGCTGGATGTAGAATTCAGAACCAAATAAAGCATAACCCCTGACTTCGACAAGTTCAAAATGAGGGAAAAGAGAACTGACCTGCAAATAAATTACTAAAATGAAGGACAGTGAGGGTCCAAAGAGTCCAGAAGAAGCCCAGAGGAGTGTGGTGGCAGCAGGGGTATGGTCAGAAAGGATTTCAAATGAACAGTGTGGCAGTGTGGTCGCCTGGCTCCAATATGGTCCCAATTAGCCTCACTTTCTGTATTCACATCCTATGTAGTTCTTCTGACATTGTCTCAGAGTTCAACTTTGTGATCTATAGAACATGGAGGAAGTATTGGTGTGTGACTTCTGAAGCTAGCTCATGAAAGACATTGCCATTTCTGCTTGGCTTTCTTGGATCAGTCTGTCTGGAGGAAGTCATGAGTCATAGTTTGAGGATTTGCAAGCAGTAGAAGAGAGCCTCCCGTAGGGAGGAACTGAGGCCTTTCACCAAGAATCAACATCAACTTGGTGAGCTACCCGGGAAATACGTCCACCAAGCCCAGCTGACATCTCGATGGCAACCTCACAAGAGACCCTCAGTTAAGATGCGCTTGAACTTCTAATGACTGCAGTAGAATAAGGACCCCCTCTCCAAGATGCCCCGGGCCCCGTGACTATGTCATATTACATAGCAAATGAAAATCAAGGTAGTAGATGGAATTAAGGTTCTGACCTTAAAATAGGGATTTTATCCTGGATTATACCTGTAGACCCACTGTAATCACACATCTTAAATGTGGAAGAGGAAGGCAGAAGAGACCAGAGCGATGCAGTGTGAGAATTTGACGGCTATGCTGGATCGAAAGGTGGAAAAAGGGGCATGAGAAAAGGATATGTTGGCTTCTAGAACCTGGAAAGTGCAAGGAAACAGATTCTCCCCTGGTGTTAGCCCAGGGAGACCAGTTTCAAAATTCAGAACTACAGAGCTGGAAGATAATAAATCTGTTATTTTAAGTCACTGTGCTTGTGGTAATGTGTTGCAGCAGCCATAGAAAAGTAACACATTGACAGAAACTGTAAAGACAAAGTATGTTTACTGTTGTTGTAGGACACTAAGTTGGGGGTAATGTATTATGCATCAATAGATAACTGATACAGATTTTGATGCCTAAAAATGGACAGCTAACAATAAAAACTTAGAATATGAGAGAAATGTTGAAGAAATTAGAAGGACTTTAAGGAGAGTCTTAGCAAAATTCTTTTTTTTTTTTTAAGATTTTGTTTATCTATTTGAGAGAGAGAGCATGAGCAAGGGGAGGGACAGAGGGAGAAGCAGGTCCCCGGCTGAGGAGGGAGCCCAATGAGGGGCTTGATCCCAGGACCCTGGGATAATGACCTGAGCCAGAGGCAGACGTTTAACGACTGAGCCACCCAGGTGTCCCAGCAAAATTCTTAATAATAGTAACAATAATGATGATGGTAGATAGCTAACATTTGCTCGGTGTTTATTATGTTCTAGGGATTTCACAAACATTTTCTTTTGTAATCCTTGAAACCTTAAAAGGTAAACACTACACTATTTCCATTTCCCTGACCAAGAAAGCTCAGGTTTAGAATGGTTAAGGATCTTAGCCATGTTACACAGGAGGTAAGCATATGCCCCTGGAAACCATTCTTCCTGTGTTGTTCTGACCATAGATACCAAGAATTTTTCTCTGACAAGACCATGGTGCCTTGTTGACTTCACATTCTCTGACAGCTTCCCAGAATATTTGTTGGCTTTCTTTCTGAACTGGGCTATGGCAGAGATCTTTAGAGAATATATATATATATATATATATGTATATATATATATATAGAGAGAGAGAGAGAGAGAGAAAGAAATATATATATATATATATATATACACACTTTTAGAGAACAATAGGTAGAAGTATGATTTTCTTTGATATATATATATATATATATATACACTCACGAATAGGTGTGTAAACTTATTTGGGAGGGCAGGCGGATATGAAGCTTCTTGGTCATCACAGACATGGAACTGAATACCTTTGCACTGATTCTGATAGTTCATTTGGAGGAAAGATTGCATCAGATATCTTTCTGACCCTTTGGAAACCAAGAAGCCTCCTTATATTCACTGAAAAAAAAATGTGAACTCTTTTGGAGTATGAAATATTTAACTGAACATGGAGCTCAGTTGCACATTATATATGCAAATATATTACGGTTTACATTTATTGAGCATTTATTTACCATGTGCCAGGTGCTCTGCCAAGCTGCTAATGTGTATTATTTCATTTAGTCCTTGTAACAACTGCATCATGTAGATACTAATTATCATCCACATATTACAGGTGGCAACACTCAAGTTCAGGGGATTAAGCAACTTGCCTAATATCCTGAAACTAGGTAAATGATGGAAATAATTGAAACCAAGTAATCAGACCCAAGATTAAAGAATTCACTCTTAATCACTAGAAGGACCATGGAGATAAAAGTAGAAGTTTGGAAAGAGAACTTCACGTATATATTTAGTTCTTATATATATTTAGTTCCAAATTAAGTGAAGTTTAATAGTTGAAATGAGCATTTATTTTAGTCTAAGACTTGCATTTCTGCTGAAATTTAAAAAACCCATTAGACAAAAAAAAATTAGTGAAAGAAACATGGTTTTAACAACATTGTGAATTTTTGTTCTATCTTTGTGAGCATTCACATAACTTAGAAAGCCAGGGAAGCTAGTCAGAGACAGAAGACCAAGGCAAGTGATATATTTTTATCCTTAAACTGGGTGGGAAGCCAAAAGATACTTATTTGGTGGTAAAATCAGAGACAGAGGAAAAGATTTATCATAGAAACCCTCCCCGTTTTCTGGCATCCAAACTGAAGAGTGTGTTGCATACCCCTCTCTCAACAAATTGAGTCCTTACCTATCCTTGAAGTTAGACCTGTTCGTCAGCTTTGTACACAGAGTATAACATTTTGTTTCAGTTTCTATGTCTTCTAATACACTAGCCTGGTTTCTCTCACTTGTCATTAGTTGTTTGTGTTTTTTGTCTTTTTTTTTTCCTGTGGATTTTCCATTTCTACACGCAGACTACCTCACTCCTTATATTCTTCACCAGACAGCCTTTTTTCATTAACCTGTTCTTTTATCTAGAACAAAGAAAATGACAAATTGACCCCTAATCAAAGAAAATCACACTTTTTTGGGAGTGTTTGGGTGGCTCGGTCAGTTAAGTGTCTGCCTTTAGCTCAGGTCATGATCCCAGGGTCCTGGGATCAAACCCCACTTTGGGTTCCCTGCTCAGCGGGAAACCTGTTTCTCCTTCTCCCTCAGCCTCCCGCTCCCCCTGCTTGTACTTTCTTTCTCTCATTCAAATAAATAAATAAGATATTTTTTAAAAAATTAAAAAAAAGAAAATCACACTTCTATCGATTATTTCTTTAAAAGATAGAAAAAGAAAACTGTCAAATGAGTTTTTGTTCACTGTTTTTGTGATATATCTTTTTCTTTTTTTAAGATTTTATTTGTTTATTTGACATCAAGATAGAGAGCACAAGTAGGCAGAGCAGGGCAGGCAGACGAGAGGGAGAAACAGGCTCTCCACTGCTGAGCAGGGAGCCCGATCCGGGACTCGATCCCAAGACCCTGGGATCATGACCTGAGCCGAAGGCAGACGCTTAACCGACTGAGCCACCCAGGTGCCCCTGGGATGTATCTTTTAAACATTTTTACAGAGTATCTGATAAAATATTGTATGAGATTAATTTTCTGAAAACACCTAATAAACTATAAAAATTATATTAATGGAAGGCATTACTATATAGTATTTGGTTTACTTCCTAGAAAAGAACACTGCTTTTGAAATTTCTTTCATATTACAAAAAGTTTAAATAGGGATAAGTTAGGCAAACAACTGAAAATAACTATTCAAAGTACAATTTTCTAATTTTTCTGAAGTCATGATCAGACAAACTTGCAGGCTAGTAAAATTTAGTAAATTGTTGCTTTCAAAAAGTTTATAACTTAGAAAGACCCCACTGGTTGTTAGGATGATGAGTGAAAAATAACCCATATCAAGGCACATGATGATGAAATTTCAGAGTACCTTTGGTAAACAGATAATCCTTAAAACATGCAGAGAGTGGGGGGAAAAGCCCACATTCAAAGGATAGAAGTCAGAATGTCTTATAGGACTCCTTAATGCAATATGATGCCAGAAGACAGTGGATGCCTTTAAAGGTTTGGAGGACAATGCTTTTCTTTTTCTGTTTTTAAGATTTTATTTTATATTGAGAGAGAGAGAGAGTGGAGGAGGAGGGGCAGAGAAAGAAGAAGAGAGAATCTTTTTTTTAAAAGACTTTATTTATTTGACAGAGATCATAAGTAGGCAAAGAAGCAGGCAGAGAGAGAGAGGAGGAAGCAGGCTCCCTGCCCAGCAGAGAGTCCGATGCGGGACTCGATCCCAGGACCCTGGGATCATGACCTTAGCCAAAGGCAGAGACTTAACCCACTGAGCTACCCAGGCACCCCAAGAAGAGAGAATCTTAAGCAGGCTCCACACCTAACGCAGAGCGCAAAACAGGGGCTCAATCTCATAACCCTGAGATGAGGACCAAAGCTGAAATCAAGAATTGGATGCTTAACTGACTGAGCCACCCAGGCACCCCTTAAAGATTTTATTTTTAAGTAATCTCTATATGCAATATGAGGCTTGAACTCACAACCCCTAGATCAAGAGTCACATGCTCTACTGACTGAGCCAGCTAGGCACCTTGGGATGATGACTTTCATCAAGAATTGTTTCTTGCTGTACCATCAATCAAGCACAAAGAGTGAAACAAATATTTTGAACTATTCAAGGATTCAAATAACACCTACCAAGTACCCTTTCTTGGAGATCTACTACAGGATATGTTTTAGCAAAATAAAAGAATATGCGAGAAATAAGATGATGTGGGATCCAGGAAACATGGTTCCAACTCTGGAGAGCTAGAAGGAGAGTCCTAGGACAAGAGCTAAGCAGCAGGCTTCTAGAGTAAGCAGCCCAGACTGGAAGAGGGAGGTGGACGTTCTGGCCAGGAGGGGCAAGGTACACAGACCACTCATTGACATCATGACTTTTAACTCTATTAAGAGTATACATGTGTTACTTTAATAACATTTAAATTAATATTTTAAATTATATCCTGTCTTGAATTGTTCTCTCCCCTACATAAACACATTCCTACCCAGCCAAGTCCCTCCAGCGCAGTGTTCATATTGCTATTAACAGCGTATTTCACAGAACTTTGTCAGCATTTGTTTATATGTCTGTCTCCACAGCTACGATGTGAACTTTATGAGGGTTGGGGCTGCATCATTTCATCCGATTTTCTCACCATCCAGCGGAGTGCCTGGGTAGATAGTATGTGTTTGCCAGGTTGAACCAGATACTGCTTAAGATAGCACTGGAAAGAAATTCCTCAAACAGAGCATTTTGTATTGACATAATAGAGTTTCAAATCAGAGGGAAAGTCTATTTCAAACAACTAACATTTCAAAAATATCCCCTCGATGTTAATAGTAAACTACCAACAGGCGAATTGTTTATATATCCAAAAGGTACTAATTCGTTCATTTAAATAGATATTGAATGTCTACTTTGTGCCAGAAAAACTTCTACTTGCTGTAAACCAGATAAAGTCTTGTAGTGGGAGATAGGAAATCAATCACAAAAAAAAAAAAAACCCAGATGCAATAATGCTGGTCTGGGTAAGGGAACAGAGAAGGGTGGGGACAGGGGGTGGTGGGACGAAGACGAAGGGATGCTCTCTTGGATGGGGTGGCCAGCGAAGGTCTCCCTTACGTCTCTTTGTCCCCGTTCTTCCTCTGCTGCCCTCCATCTTATTAGGAAATGGGGCTGCCTTAGAAAACACATAGTGAGTTTTTAGTCGGGATGCCCCTGCACTAAATAAGATTCTTTAAGAAGAGGTAGAGGAAGAGAAAGAAGAGAGAAGAGAAGAAAGAAGAGAAGAAGCTCCTCCTCCCTCCCTACACTTAAGGTGATGAAACAGAACCTCTATGGGACTCAGGAAAGGATTCCTTGCACCTCAAAAGCAGCACCTGTGAAGGAGCTGCTGTGAAGCCTTAAAAAAAATTAACACTCCTTCACTAGTGCAAGAACTTTAAACTAAAAACAAGTATGCAGGGTACCATTCCAACTTGGGTGTTACCATTGACTGAGGAATGGGATGTGAATGGTATACATGGGAATATGATTGCTTAGCGGCCATCAAACCTAAGGGAAACTGTAAGAAAATTTCTCCCAATTCTTAAAACATACATCATTAAGGAGGATTGATTTTTGTCCAGGAGTAAGTCATACCTACCCCTCCCAAAATACATAGTCATACATTTTCATCTTGGAAAGTGAAGACATACCTAACTACTCAGTCTTTGTTCACAGTTGTGTTGTCATTAAAAATGCTGCCTAAGAAAGTTGCTCTGTCATAAAATGAGTACTTATTGATAGGCAGGATTTTTTTAAGATTTTATTTATTTGAGACACAATGAGAGAGGGAAAGAGAGAGCATGAGAGGGAGGAGGATCAGAGGGAGAAGCAGACTCCACACTGAGTGAGGAACCCAGTGCGGGACTCGGTCCTGGGACTCCAGAATCATGACCTGAGCCGAAGGCAGTCCCTTAACTGACTGAGCCACCAGGTGTCCCAGACAGACAGTATTAAAAAAAAAAAAAAAAATAGGGCAACTAGTAGCTTATTAAGTCATCAGTCTTAGTTATTTTAATTATCTTAATTAGAATTTGAACTTGCAGAATATCAATAAAAATGCTTATCAAAGCAAAAGAATTAAAATCTACTGGTATGATGGTGTATATCACATTATTTACCTTTTCTTCTCTAATAGCCGAGAGAAAAAAAAAAACCACTTTGCAGTGATCCAAAAACCTCTGGAAATCTTAGACAAACTTTAAAAAATTCTATATCTGTAATTATAATCATTAAAACTATTCTCCTTTAATCACCCTCCGTAGTATATTATCCTTTGGCAATGAGAGCCATATAATTTATAAACTAGAGAAATTTGAATGTATGTTTGTTAGCTGGAAACGTGTGACTTAGTCAAGGACCTACCGGTTTATGAGCTCCTAGACACAGATGGTGGACCACGTGGGTGTGGCCACCCAGGAGACGGTAAACAGCAATTACTAAACACTAAGTATTACTAAATACTACATGCTATCATTTATGATAGGAATAGAAAAACTAGCAAGCTAATAGATAGTGACAGACTTGCCAGACTTGAAAGTGACAGACTTCAAATTTCCGAAGTGATACAGAATACATTTTCAATGAAATATTTAATTATTCACCAACTTAGGTCCTTCAGGAGTTGATCAAGAAAATTATTGGTTTAGGGGCACCTGGCTGGCTCAGTCGGTGGAGTGTGGAGTTCTTGGTCTTGGGGTTGTGTGTTCGAGCCCCACACTGGGTATAGAACTTACCTGAAAAAAATAAAATCTTAAAAAAAATTGTTGGTTCCTAAAACCTAACTCAGTAAATTATGGGCTAGAAACTGCTACTATATCTGTGTGTGTGTGTGTGTGTGTGTGTGAGAGAGAGAGAGAGAGAGAGAGAGAGATATCAACATTTCCCATGGCAGGGAGTGGAGAGAGCTTGGTGTTCCTTGAAGCTCGGGCCTTGGAATCCAGGCCAGGTGAGCTGGAATTGGGCAGACACGACTCAGAGCTCCTAACTGTGAACTTTCTCTATTTCCACTTCAGCCCCATTGCAGGCATACCAACCATGAACTCTAGACACCACTCCATTCATCAGGAGACAGAAGTAATTATTCCTCCTTTTGAAAATTTGGGGACCTCCTGGCCCACTGTGTGCAAAGCACTTTGCTAGGTGCTATGTAAAGGTGTTGAGGCATGGTGCAGTAGTTGAGGACAGTCATAAAAGATTTATGACTGTACTAAATAAAAGCTTAGCATGGGTGTGTCTAGACATGGAGTGCTGAAGTCACTTTAGACCCCTGGAGTGCCTCTAATGAAGCATGAAGGTGTGGGGGCCAATATCTAAGTACACAGTGTTCCCTCCCTCGCCACCATTTTTCTTTTTTTCTCATCCCCCAAGCAGAACATGAGTAAGAACACGTACCTCTCCAGTGGCTGGGAGATCAGCAGCAAGGCAGTTTAGGAGATGCAGAACTTCTAATCCCACAGTTACGCTGTGAATTTATTCCACAGCTTGTACTTCTTTGGTCTAAATGTTTTCCCACCTCTTCTTATTGCTTTTGCTTTACAGATTGTCACTACACTCTTCTTCAGATCCTCAAATCTCCCATTTCCTAATTTTTTTCTTTTTTCCCCTTCATTGCATCAAGTGGCACTAGAAATAGAACTTTTTTTCTTAAGATTTTATTTACTTATTTGACACAAGGAGAGTAAGAGAGAGGGAACACAAGCAGGGGGAGAGAGAGAAGGAGAAGCAGGCTTCCCCATGAGCAGGGAGCCAGATGTGGGGCTTGATCCCAGGACCCCAGGATCATGACCCCAGCCGAAGGCAGATGCTGAACAACAGAAGCACCCAGGCGCTCCAAAATAGAACTTTTTAAAATGATAGCTTTGTTTGTTTGTTTATTACAGAGGGAGATTGTGTGTGTGTGAGGAGGAAGGAAGGGACAGGGAGAGGAGAGACAAACCCAAGCAGAGTCCTGGCTGAACTCAGAGCCCGACAAGGGGCTGGATCTCACGACCCTGAGATCACAACCCAAGCCCAAACAAAGTCAGATGCCTAACTGATTGTACCACCCAGGTACCCCCAGAAATAGGACCTTTATTTGAAGATAAGCTAAAGAGGAGGGAATAATTAAGTTTAGATGCCAGAAGTTCTGTTTAGGCTTCCCATTGCCGTTTTCATACATGCATTTTGCTTGTTATTTCTTCAATGCTTTGGAGTAGAACTCCTGAAACAAGAATTCAGTTGGTCTTAAATCTGGTCTCTATAGACTTTTGAACAGGATCAAAGACAATGAACCCAATGATATGTTGTTCTTGGTGTGGTTAAAGAAACAAATACACACGAAGCAATAAAGCATGGATCAAACAAGCCCAAATCTGAGTTCTGCATGATCACTTACTGGTTGTATGACCCTACGCAAATTTCTTAACCTCTCCTAGATTGTGTCCTTCTCTGTAGAATAGGATTAGCTATTGCTTTTGCTAATATTATTATTTTGGTTCCTAAATATTTCACCCTCTTGGTTATTCTCTGCCTGCATGCTAGACTTTGCCTCTTAAAATGTAGTATTCGGGGTCACCTGGGTGGATCAGTCATTAAGCGTCTGCCTTTGGCTCAGGACATGATCCCAGCGTCCTGGGATGGAGGCCTGCATCGGGCTCCCTGCTCAGAGAGGAGCTGCTTCTCCTCCAGCTCCTCCTGCTTGTGTTCCCTCTCTCTGTCTCTGTCTGTCAAATAAATAAATGAAATCTTTTTTTAAAGGTACTATTCAGGGGTGCCTGGGTGGCTCAGTGGGTTGAAGCCTCTGCCTTCAGCTCGGGTCATGATCCCAGGGTCCTGGGATCGAGCCCTGCATTAGGCTCTCTGCTCAGCGGGGAGCCTGCTTCCTCCTCTCTGCCTGCTTCTCTGCCTACCTGTGATCCCTGTCAAATAAATAAATAAATCTTTATAAATAAATAAATAGGTAGTATTCAGAGATGAATATAATATGACCAAAGTGGCACATAGTAAATCTAACCCTTCCTTGTCCTGGACAATATATATATATCTATGAACACAACACAGGTTTGCATTAGCATGATTGCAACCACACACATTGTTGGCTCAGTTGTGATTGATACCTGCAAGTCTTTTTCTCAGAAACTGCAGGTAAGTCAGGTTTCCTCATGCCCCAACTCTGACTCCTGTCCATCAAATGCAATTAAACTAGCCCAAAAATAGGAGTTTGTATTTGTCTCAGTTCAATTCCATTCTGTTTTCTTTTCTTTTTTTAAAAAAGATTTTATTTATTTATTTGACAGAGATCACAAGTAGGCAGAGAGGCAGGCAGAATTCCATTCTGTTTTAAAAACAAGGGAGCTCTCATCCATCACACAGCCCATCTATACCAGTTGTCCGTGGTTTACTGGTCCGTCCCAAAGAGAAAAACAGGGGGTAGTCTCAGGTAGACTGTGATAGGAGCATGGAGAGTGTGCCAGTAAGAACCAGTGAATAGTGTTATTTCAGAGCATAAAATACAGAAGCAACTCTTGGCTAATAAAAATGATCTTGTTAGAATCTGTTAGTCGTTCTCTCTACCTCCTGCTACCACTTCTCCCTCTCTTCAACTTTTGACAGTACACTCAGGGTTCTACGAAGAAGGACTCTGAGTCAAGAAGACTTGGGGGAACACCATGCTTGCTTATGTTATATACCTGCTGTGTGAACCAGATTAAGCTACTTAGCCTCCTGGAGCCTCCGCTCATCGGCAAAATGAGGACCACAATAGCCAGCCTATTGAGTTGTGAAGACTGAGATAAAGTTCTGAAGTGCCGGCATAGGACAGATAGCAAAGAGTGCCCTAGAGGAAGCTGACCCCAGGGCAGCTTTTGGGAAATCATGGCCTGCAGGACAAAGTTTAAGCTCCTTAGCCTGGCATGAGGCCTCTTTGGACATGGCCCCACGTCTCCTCCCTCCACTCTTCACTATGGTCTCTATCTAGCTATACTGACCTACCCATGGTTTCCTGAGTGTATCTTGAATGTTCATACTTCAATGCCCTATCCATACTTTTCTCTCTGGAAGGCTAGCCACAATCCAGTCCAGCTAGAAAACTTTGACTCAGCTTCAAAATTCACCACAGATATCGGCTCCTCCGTGAACCATGTGTTGGGAGACCATTCTTCATGGTTCTCTAGAATTTCTGCCCAGTAGAGAATAGCTTGCAAGAGAGATAGCAACTGCACTTTGTTCTGGACTGTGTCTTCAAGGATGTTGGTATAGTGACTAGCTGAGGAAGACACAGAGGGTGTCTCTCTGGGACAGAGCGAAGGTGTGCTTGCTGCCCATTATAAGTTTTGGGCAGCTCCTGCTCCTTTTCCTTCCCCCTCCCAGATATCCACCCCCCCCCCTTCTCCTCCTCTTCTCTTCTTCTTCTTCTTCTTTTTTTTTTTTTTTACTAAAGATTTGGGTTTCTTAAGTTTAGGATTCCTCTCCTGTAACACAGTCTACTGTCTCTGTGGGGGACATTCGGCCCTCTTTATATGGCCCTGTGGGATCTGTGTGTGCTTAGGGAACTGATACAAAATTGCTGGTACTTTGGCTACTGCTATTGCCATGAGCACTAAACACTCCTTCATCTCCGACACAGGAGTTTTGTGTCTTTTATCAGTATCCACAAAATGGTGGTAGGCTCACTTTGCTCACTTGTAAGCAGGGTAAAATCTAAGACCTTTCATACCCCTTGGGAGCATGCTCCCTTCCTATCTCACCCCACTATAGAGGTATACATTTCTTTTCTTTCTTTCTTTTTTAAGATTTTATTCATTTCTCAGAGCGCAAGAGAGCACAAGCAGGGGAAGCAGCAGGCAGAGGGAGAAGTATGCTCCCCACTGAGCAGGGGACATGGGGCTTAATCCCAGGACCCTGAGATCATGACCTGAGCCAAAGGCAGACACTTAATGGAATGAGCCACCCAGGCATCCCTACATAATTTTCTTATAATTGTATCTGTAACATCTGTCGATGCCTGGAACACACAGTACTTTGTTGAATGAGTGAATATGGTCAGCCCTCAGCAATTCCTTTAAGACTCTTCCCATTGCTAGTATATTTCCATGGGGATGCCCAGTGCTCTTGGCCCCAGTTCTAAATGTCTTGTGCTCTCTTCTGCCACAAACCCTTGATCACCTCTTCTTTCCTGCCCTGAAATGACCAATTCAGTTCTAATGTCTTAGGAGTTACTCCTGGCCCCTGTTTCCTCTTTTCTGTTCTAGTAACAAATCTTCACCAAAGAGCCCCTCAGGACCTCTCTTTAGTTTCTACCATCCTAGACAACAATCAGAAATAGAAAAGATTTTCATTCTATCATGCAACTTATTGGTTATGCATTGTTTTACATGCAAATTCAGGTAACTATGTCCTCTGTCTTTTAATTCAAGCCAATGACGTAAATGTAGACTAGGCAAGTTCATCTCCAAGTACACGACTTTGTACTACTCTCCCCAAGAAATTTCTCCCAATTGTTTTCTACCTAGTTAAACAATATTTCACTACAGTAATTTCTTCAGTAAGCAAATGTCTATTCAGTTCCTCTTAATTGCAAGGCCAGGGTCTTTCTCACTTTGAATCAGATATGATTTGTGTCCTCAAAATGCTAGTGATAAAATATGTATAAATTATATGCCACAAAAATACTGTAAGGTTTTAAACAAAATAACATCTGTGCTGAGTCTGAAAATACAGATAAAATTTAGAGGGCTCTCAACACAGTGTGGAGATGAGGGTAAAAATAGTTTTCTAGGCTCAGGGAAGAGCTTCTGCAAAGGCTCAGGGTCAGGGCAATTCAAGTACTGTCGGGCAATCATCAGAAGGTTCACTTTGGCCTGAGTGTCAAATACATTTAGGAAAAGATTGACTGTAAATTTGTAGTGGGAGATTGGGACCAGAGCAGGGGGCCATTAGGATTAAGGCATTTGTCATATAATGAACACTTTGGTATTTTACAGGCAATGAGGGGGCAGTGAAAGTTTTTTGATAAGAAAAACTCAATCACAAGCAAGTTAACCTGGTAGTCACTATAGAAATGGATTGGAGCATGGAAAGATGAGATTTGGGGAAGTCTATTGAGAGCTAGAACATGACCAGTGGCAGGAGATACTGAGCGGAGAATAGATTTTAAAAGGTATCAGAGAAAGTTGACAACATGGAGCTCTTGAATGGCAGTAGATGCTTCAACAGAGTGTGATTTTGCATAATCCCCTAACAACCAATCAGTATTTTTCCATAAGAATATCAAGAGATGTGGATGGCTAGATGTCTTGTTGAAATCAAGATGTTTTGCTTTTCCATTATCCTCGACTTACATTGATACATGTATTCTTAGCAAACATGGGCTTCTGCCTTGTCATAACCACTCATTTTCCTATGCATTTACAACCCCTCATTTTTTTATTGTAAAAACCCACGTTATATAAATTTCTTCTTAACAATTTTAAGTGAACAGTATTGTTAACTATATGTATGTTACTGTACAACAGATACCTAGAAATTTTTCATCTTGTACAAATTTCATACTCACTGAAGCATAACTCTGTCTCCTTCTCCCATACCCCCTCGCAACCACCATTCCACTTTCTGTTTCTATGAGTTTGATTACTTTAGATACCTTAGATTAGCAGAATCATACGTTAGTTGTCTTTTTGTGATGGGCTTATTTCACTTAGCATAATGTCCTCAAGATTCATTCATGTTGTGGCATATGACAGGACCTCCTTATTTAGGGCTGAATAATATTTTATGTATATATATATATATCACACTTTCTTTATCCATTTATCTTTTGGTGCACATTTAGGTTGCTTCCACATCTTGGCTTCCACATTAACAACACTATTGTGAATAGTGTTGCAATGAACATGGGTATACAAATACTTCCTCAAGATCCTATTTTCAATTCTTCTGATACACATCTGAAAGTAGGATTGCTAAATCACATTATAGTTCTATTTTTAATTTTTTTGAGGAATCTCAATACCATTTTCCATAGCAACTGCTATGGAATTTTATAATTCCACAAATAGTTACCACCCTCCTATGAAAAAAAATCCATTTTGGAATGCTTCTGATGGCAAAAATTAAGTTCATGGGTGAGTAATTTCTGAAGTCATGAGACAATCATAGCATGTGATCCTTATCTGGGGCCGGGTCTTCTAAACAACATAGTAGGAGCTCAATAAATATTTGTTAAATGAAAAGTTGAACAACTCTAGACTTTTTGCTGTCTTTTCTCAATCTCTTGCTTCACAAACATATACAAATGACCTAGGATTTCATGGAACCAGATTGATGTTCACAGATCAAAGAGCTTAAAGATCATTTGGTATAACTCCATAATTTGATGGGTAAAGTTATGTAATTCCCCCCCCCCCCAAAGTTGGGCCAGGAGACTTGAATATTTATTTAAGGAAACAGCAACTCCTTTTTTTTTTTTTTTAAACTTACCCTCAGATTTCAGTTCTCAACTATCTGGGCTCTACTCTTTTTAGCTTGAAAATAATTGTTCCTGTTTTAGAATGTGAAAGCAAAATAGAAATAGAGCTTAAGTAGTTGTTTATCTCAATGAGATTGATCTTTCAAGGTGATAACTTTGGGAGATTAAACAACTAGACACTTCTTATCTCTTTCCGGACCAACATAGGAGCTTTTGAAAGAAGTCATCAGAGTTGCCATCAGTGTAATCACCAAACAAATTAAACAGATTCGACTCTTAAAAACTTAAATATTTAAAAATTAAACCCACTCTGAAAGGACAAAGATTTATCACTATAGGGAATATTTACTTACTATGTAATCATTGCAATTATTTACAGAGCTATACACAGGCACTTTCCATGCATTATATCACAGCAGCCTACTGGTATTATACTGATTCCCATTAAAGAGATGAGATCTGAGACAGTAAATAATTTGTCGGTGAATACTGAAAGTTGGACCCTCGTCTGTGAGACAGCAAAACACATGATTTTCATCACTGCAGTACTACCTACCAAATGCAAGTTACTGTGCTGGAATCTATGGAGCATTTGAGAACTGTGTAACAAGCCCTTAAATAGTTTATGCAACCTGGCACATGATATAAGACAAGTTCTACAGATGAAAGAAAATGTACCTGGCCAAGAAGACATATACTGTGTTAAAGAAGTATGCTATAAATTCTGAAGCCAATAGGAATAGACGATTAAAAAAAAAAAGAAGAAGGAAGGAAGGAAGAGGGGCTACTGAGTGGTTCAGTCAGTTAAGTGGCCAATTCTTTATTTTGGCTCAGGTCATGATCCCGGAGGGTGGGGAGGATCAAGCCCCATGTTGGGCTCCACGCTCAGTGGGGAGTCTGCTTGAGGATTCTCTCTCCCTCTCCCCAACTCAAATAAATATTTAAGAAAAAAAGAAGTTTAAATTGAAGGCAGAAAGGATTATATAGTAGAAAGGGCAACAAACAAATCAGAACACATGAATTCTAGTTCCCAGCTACCACTTACTAATGAGTGACCTTGGGTACTCTGCAAGTTCTATATAATATTGTATAATTACATCATCAGAGTAATTTTATTGACACAACATGAGACAGTAAATATATCAGAAAAGTTCCATTGGGTTGTTTAATCTCACTACATTATATATATCATACATACATATATAAATATCACATATTTTATTTCACATTAGAGCAATACTATGTCCTTCTCCAATGCAACTCAAGGTGCAAAGCCATCCTGTAAGAATCAAAGGCTTCTACGATCAATTAAAATGTTAAAGGAAAGGCAAAGTGGCAATTTAGAAAAAAGTTCTTCCCCTGCTTTTTAGCTTCTCTCCCCTCCCCCAGCCTTTATTTTTTTGACTTATTCAAGAAAGAGCGTATAAAAGCATCTTATTAGCAATTCTTACACAGGAAATATGAGCACTTAGGGTCAATTGAAAGGAAACTGGGAGAAGGGGGAGTCAAGAGGAAGAAGAATGTCATACAATTAGAGAATTTAGTTTAGCTTGAGCACAGTCAAGAATGTCATGTAAATTTGTGTAAATTTATCAGATATTTAATAAATTCTTTATTTCATTTTATTACCTCAACATTTTTCCCTTTCCATGAACCTTTATACTGATGCTTAGAAATCGTTTTAATTCATCTAAATTTTAAGTAAAGTTTTGGAGGCAGTATAACCGAGGGTATTTCTGTTTCACACGGGTTAAAATTGTTAAACAGGCTGATCCTTATTATAGAAAGCTTCCGGGGAAGGTAGTGCTGCCCTCCCAGCAGATGTTCTAAAACTGTTGACCGTACCCACCCCCCCGCGTTTTTCTCATAAGGAGAATTTTGAGAAAATGCTAAAGGCAGTGTGTTGATGACTTAGTGACAAAAGCTAGATTTCTGTCAGCAGCTTTCATTAAGGTTAGCTTTTAGCCTGTGCCCTCATCATGTGCCATAGATTTAGTTTTGGATTAGCAAGTGCTAATCCACATGGAAATGATCTCTACGATCCACATATGTTTAGCAATCTGATTACATTTTCAAATGCACCTTTTAACTCCTCTCGTTATCCTTAATTTTAAGAGATGTGAACAAATTAATAACATTTGTGTCTTTCCTGGTCAGTTTAACTCAGGTAGTCGTAGTCTAAGAACGCTTAGTTCCCCAAGGCAAGCTCAGAGAATCTAGAAATCTCCTGATCTCCCCTCAACTCTTAGGGCCCTTTGTGTGCACAGTTCTTACGAATTCGAGAACTTGACTAACTTGAGAAACAGAGAATAAAACGTCTCCCCAAAAGGTGATTGTTGATTTCAGGGCACTTTTTGAAGCTGTTTTTAAGCCAGTGCTGCATCTGATGGGGGGCAGGGAAGGCAAGAGCCGTCCCCAAATGTGGCACTTAGCCCCCGGACATGCCTCCAGTCAGGCTGACAAATCTCCGAAGTGGGAATCGCCAGGTTTCCCTCCACAGGGCCTCGGCGTGTGAGGGAAGGAGGGGGATGGGCAGGGGCCATCAGGGGAAAAGTCTCCGGCCTTTCCACGTCTCTCAACACCATCCCTCCCCCACCCGGTGCCTCCTCCTTCCCCGAATCCTAAACAAGTCGGCGGGAGAGGGGCCCTGGGGGCAGCCTGGGCCGCGAGGCTCGGCCTTTGTGGCTCTGTCCTCGACGGTGGCGGGCAGGCAGAGGGGGCGGGGCCGCGGGCCGAAGACCCTCAGCCGGGGCTTGACCCCCAGGTGCATTGTCCGGCGGGGCCCGCCCCCTCCCCGAGGGGCAGCGACAGGGCCGCCACGGGGCCCCCTCCTGGCGTCTCCCTCCGCCGGCCGCACCGACCTCGCGGTCCCCAGACCAGGGGCCAGATGTAGAAAGTAGTCCCCAGGCCGGCAGCGGCGGCGCTGTCCACTCCGCTGCCCCCGCCCCCTCCAGCCGCCGCTTCACTCCGCCCCCAGGCCGGACTCTCGGTCCCCCCTCCCCTCCTCCTGCGAGCGGGTGTCCGTGCGCCGGCCTCGCCGCGACACAGAGACCCGCCACCGGCCGCGCCGAGCCACGCCACGCCGGAGCCCGAAAGGGAAGCCCAGGCTGCGCGCGTCCAGCAGCGGCGTGGGGAGCGCCCGGAGGCGGGGGCAGGCAGGCGGACAGCGGCTACCGGGCGGCCGGGGAGCATGCCCGCGCAGCCCCGCTGAATGGCGCCTTCTCTGCGACCCCTCGCCCGGCTGCGGCCGCCAGGGATGCTGCTCCGCGCGCTCCTGCTCCTGCTGCTCCTCGGCTCCGGTCCAGGTGGGCGCGCTTTCTTCTGCGCCTGTGGGGTTTGAGCAGGCGCGAGTGGGCTGGGGAGTGAGGAAACCGTGGGGGGGGGTGTTGGGGGGACGGCGAGGTCCGCCGCGGTGCGCTGACCACCGGACCTGCCCCCTCCCTGCTGCCAGTCGGGAGCCGCTGCTGGAGGCGCGGGCGGCCGGCAGGCTGTGCGGGGGCGCGGGCAGAGCTGTGGGCGCCTCTCCCGGCACACGCCCCTCCTCGCTGCGCTCCGTGAGCCGCAGCCTGCAGGGCCTTGGAGCCCGCTGTCCACTCTTCCCCCTTTCTCCTCGCGCCATTGTCCGGGCTCCAGCCCGGTCCTCGCCTCCGCGGCCAGCCTCAGCTCCAGCTCCGCGCCGCGCGCTTGCTCGTCCGCCGGGGCCGCCGCGGCGCACGTGGCTTTATTTATATTGTTTCCTTAGTGGCAGCCTGGCCACGCAGGGGGCGCCGCGGTTTCCCTCTGCTTCCCCTTTTTGCAGTGGGGGTTTCCCACACGTTTTAGGCCAGGGGAGAGAATAGGTGAACTCAGCCTTGGGAGCAGCACCCCTAGGGCCCCCATTTCCCCAGATCCGGATCAAGATTGGAGGAGGACAGGGGAGGGGTAGAATTAGAGACAAGATGGGTTGGAAGGTGCATGGCTGATTTGTGCTGGGGGGGGGGGGCGGAGTACCGGGAGCGGAGGAGGCAGGTATAATCTTATGAATAGGATACCCCTCCCCCGTAGCCAGGTATTTTGGGGGCAGGGCCTGAGGTGTGTGCCAGTGTGAAGATTCCCCCAAACTCCAGTTTAGCCTTGTGCAGCAAAGTCGGATGAACTAATTTCTCTGGTTTGCATCTGCGCTGGTTTATCCTCAAAGAGATAAAAAAGTATAAAGTGGATGTGATGATTGCGAGGGGCGAGGAGGAAGAGTGTTCAGGAGAATGGGTTATTTTATCTATTTACAGGTTACAAACCCCGGACTTTCATCTTCTCTGGAGGAGTTAGTTTCTGTTAACATGAGAAAAGGATCAAAGTCAGATGTGACTCGGAAACACAATGGGCGCCTTCCGGAGTGGTCCTCGCAGCTCGGGGCTGTTAGGGTCGCTCGCGTCGCCCTGGGCGTATATTAGAAGTCCGCAGCCCGAGCTTGACTAGTGTGTGAGTTTTCCGAGGACCTGCCTTGATGAGAAACAGATCAGTCCCGGGAATTTATAATCATGTATTCAGAACATCATAAGGAAGATGAAATACTCCCTAACTCCTAATACTCCCCAATCAGTATGCCAGACTTTACCTGACCTTTGCGCAGAATGCAGGACGCAACAGGGTATTAAGAGGTCATCGGATGTTTTCTCCTGGCAGGGACCGGGGCGATGCGTGCGCTTAGATTAAAACCTTTTCTCTGCTCTGATAAAAATGTGTGTTTGTTGATTAAGCAGTCTCCTATCCTTATTAGACAGTAAGGACCAATTAGTCACACACTTTCTTCCAGCAGTTGGTAGTTGGAAAGAAAAGAAAGAAAAAATGTTTTCTAATCTAATCACCCACTGAGTACAATCAGCAAAAGTTACCAGCGTTTCAAAGTCTACAGTTTGCCCATTAAATACCTAACCTACTCTGCAGAAATTAAGTAAATGGATCTATTTCAAGGAGAGGAGACAGTCTTTGCTGTAAAAGGACAGATGGAAAAATGCAAACTTGTAATTTGTCACAAAAGATAAACACACTTCCCAGAGGAGTAGGTGCCAAGGGGTCCAAAACACTTCAAGGGACAAGGAAATAAACGTGCTTATTCACAGAGTTGGAGTTTTGCTAATGATTTCTTGTAAAATTAGACTTTTACGACTTACTCTGTTCAAGATCTTTTTGACAAGCTTGTAAAAGTAGCAAACAGCTTGTGCTCTTGAGTTTTCCTGATGATTTTGATACTCTAGCAAGGAGCTTGAGAACAGGATTCTTACAAGGGATAGATGATTATGAAATCTTCCCTATGCTTTTAGAGTAGATATTGTAAAAGATGATTTTTTTGATTTGTTGAAAAGGTTTGCTGAACTTAGATTGCTTTATTAAGGTGTTTATCAGTTAACTCATATGTTTGTTAAACTTTGTCACATTACATCCTGAGTATGTTTTACAATTATGTGTTAAGAAATGATTTTATACTTGTAATTCTGGATATGCCTCCCCCCTCTTTTTCCTTATAGGAGTGTGGTGCTTTAGTGAACTGTTTTTTATAAAAGAACCACAGGATGTAACTGTCACAAGAAAGGACCCAGTCGTTTTAGATTGCCAGGCTCATGGCGAAGTTCCTATTAAGGTCACATGGTTGAAAAATGGAGCAAAAGTGTCTGAAAATAAACGGATCCAGGTTCTGTCTAACGGCTCTTTATACATCAGTGAAGTGGAAGGCAAGCGAGGCGAGCTGTCTGATGAAGGATTTTATCAGTGCTTGGCAATGAACAAATATGGAGCCATTCTTAGTCAAAAAGCGCATCTTACCTTGTCAAGTAAGTGTTTAAATTCTTCATTGTTTGACAGTTTTCATTGCTACATTTTGATGAGTTTGTGATTGACCATGTACTAACACTAAAAGTCACACAAACGTGAAGAGTTTTCCTGGAGACAGTAGCTGACCCTAAGGGCAAGCAAAAGACTGAGAAAGGGGTGCCTGTGTGGCTCAGTGGGTTAAAGCCTCTGCCTTCAGCTCAGGGTCCTGGGATCGAACCCCACATCAGGCTCTCTGCTAGGCAGGGAACCTGCTTCCCCCCCTCTCTCTGCCTGCCTCTCTGCCTACTTGTGGTCTCTGTCTGTCAAGTAAATAAATAAAATATTTTTTAAAAAGACTGAGAAACAAAATTAATGAGTGATTGAGAATGAAAGTCAAGTTAGATTTAGAACACCTAAACCTGGGGACGCCTGGGTGGCTCAGTTGGTTAGAACACCTAAACCTGTAGAAGTAGCTTTATATAAATTTATAAGTGTTTCACACTATGAAAGGAGTTGGGTGTAAAAGTTTTAGCTAACGCAACAAAAGTTCTAAAATCTCACCTTTCATAAATTAATAATTTAAACACAAGTAGATCTTTCTGCTTTGTAGATGGCCCTTGAGTGCTTAATCTTTCCTAAAGCCCAGCCTTCCATTTCTCGGAGTGCTTTAAGATCACTCATGTTGCTTTTTAATTGTAGAGAGGGCATTGGTCAGTAACTCTCAAGCCTTTGAAGTATTCCTAGTCTTTTTCTGCTGGGAGAGAAAGAGGTTAAGGCCATTTCCATATTATGCCTAATGGATTTAAAGCAGATCTGCCCCCTTTATTCCAGTTGTCATAAAGTTTGCTGTCTAATGATTTCCTTTGTATTAACAGCCCCATCAGATCAGCCATTTGTCCAAGTGATCCCGTGCTTGGTGGTTTACCTGATAACTGTTGAATGTAAAGATGGGCCTAGGATGGATGGGGAACTCCTTGTTCCCACTGAGGCTTTCCTGCCTCTTTAAGGGATCAAACATGCAACATTCCAGATGACAATAGACAATGTAAACCTTTAAACAACAACTGTATCTTAAAAATGGGTTTTTTAAAGATTTTTATTTATTTATTTGACAGAGAGATCACAGTAGGCAGAGAGGCAGAGAGAGAGGAGGAAGCAGGCTCTCCACTGAGCAGAGAGCCCGATGTGATGCGGAGCTCGATCCCAGGACCCTGGGATCATGACCTGAGCCAAAGGCAGATGCTTTAACCCACTGAGCCACCCAGGCGCCCCTTAAAAATAGTTTTTACAAGTCTCGTAGCTACATTCTTCTGTTAATCCACAAAAGATAGATTTTGTGCTATACTGACAAATTGATCATTTACAGAATGAACAATAGGAAGAGGGAGCTCATAAGATAAAGGCATAATCTTTAGGAAGTAGTTTCTTCACCGTCTACACAACTGAAATTTAGAAAGCTATTGGCAGGGATTTTCTAGATGACTTTAACTATTTTAACAGTGTATGGCCATATTTATGCCACCATCATAGTATTAATTTATTTGTGCAGTAATGATTAATTGTAGAAAATAAGTTCCAAGCAAAGATACTTTTATACTGAAATATTTTAGAAAGATAGAAAAGCTTCCAGTTCTAACCTCCCTCACCCCCAAATAACAAAAACCTGAGAAAATTTCTGATAAACTTTTTTGTTTGGCATAAATCACTAGCCAATAATCTTTTTGTTTTTGGTTTTTCTGTGCTGTTTTCAGAATAGCGTGCTGTATTCATTTATTTTTTGTGTAACATAACATTGTTGCTTAGAGTTGTAATTTTTTCACCTTTTCAGCATTGTGGGAAGCTTTTCATACCCAGGAACTGTAGTTTGTATTTCTTCGCTGGAGAGGCGCAGAACAGAAAGGTGGAGGAGGGCGGATGGGCCTTGAAAGGATGAAGCATTTATCATGACCACACATTGTTTCCAGGACCTCCTTAGTAGCCTGACAAAATTCCAAGGCACTCAGAAATGTCTTGAAGACACACAGAGCTTTAAAGTCTGTATAGGATAATAAGTGTTATTAACAGTGAAACAAATGTTAGTATTGGCTTTTTGAGTATCTTTAGGTTTTTGTAACTGTAAAAATTATGGATAATAAACATTAGATGTGAACAGTTTTGAAAGCTCTTGTGGTGATGTAGTTTTCATGTAATGAGTATCAAAAACTTTCTAGTGAGACTAGAACATTGCTGGCAAATGTCAATTGTCCTCAGTTATAGGGACCACACTTTTCATAGGCACGTGTTTTATTTAACTCTGTGAAGATAACTTTGCTAGGAAATTACATTCAGTATTATAGATTTAAAATGAATACATAGTAGTTTTAGATTTTCCTTTAGAAATATGAGACTTCTTAGGGATTCTGAATTCACAAAGTTGGTTTGGATATTTAAAAAGCAATGTCCAGTGATGTAGGCTCAAATGACTTTATCCTAAGTTCAGGGTAAAGATGTTATACATATTAAACAGGAAGAGAATAGGCATTAAGTGGACATTCTGTTTCGCTTTAAGAAAAAAAAGCTGGTTCTCTCCCAGTTATTGATAGCAGCAGGGTGCAAGTATGTTCTTTTATTTTTCTGATCAAAGATTTGCCAGCAAGCATATCTTTTGATTCAGAAGTGTAAGAGTATAGCATCTGAAAATCTTAAACTTTAATCTGTGCAAGTTTTAGATTTTTATCACATAGGCAATCAAGTCTTGGTTTCTAAACTTAGGAACTAGAAGCTGAAAGTTGCACTCTAGGCAAGAATTCCATTATTCATGTGTAAATTAGGAATTCACAGGGTTAAAAGGTTAGAAACTGGCCAGGATGAGGTTTACCCTTGTGATAAAGAGCAGATGACCCTCATTCATTGGCCAAAGCTTTCATGTAGCTCTTCTGCAGAGTTAGTTATTGCCATGAATTGTTCTTGAGGAATGCAGAAATTCAAATGTGAACAGGCTTTTCCGTAAGTGTCACTATGGAGCCTTATCTCCCAAGCACATCAGAGCCCTCTGCAGGGACAAGGTTCCTCCCCAAAGGCCTGGAGGCTTGGCTTTCCTGTTGTTCATCCAAGCACAAAAGAATTTGTCTAACTTAGTTTTTCTAAGGCATCCCATTTTTAAAGGAAAGTATAGGGTTAAAGTAATGTTTAGTTGGTTTTTTTAAAAAGGTAATCCTTTTTATTGATAGGCATTTTAGCCGTTTTACATTTTCATGAAGTTAGTAGAGAAAGGAGAGTATGTGTGAGGCCCCTTTTCTAGTTGTATAGAATAGTAAGAATGGAAGATTAAGCTGTTTCCTATAAATTTCAGTATTTTTAGCTTTTGGCAAATCGAATTTCCACTTTCACATATGTGCTAAGTCTTCACTATGTAAATTATTTAATTTAAAGATTTTAGGAGTAAGAAATAATCCCTGGACATTTTGATGTTCCTTGCAAAGTAGGATAAATTTCATAGGAAAGCACTAGTGTGGTAAAATGGTCTCATATTTCAACAAGTTTAAATTAAGATAAGAGACATTTGAGAGAAGTAAAGGAGGAGGCGGGGTGTGTTCTGTGATGTGTAAAAGACTGGCTGTAAGCTAGTGATTGAACAGGAAGCTAGTTGTTTATTTCCTTTCCATAAAAGGTGGAAATTGAAGTCTTAGGATAGAGGGAAAAAGAACATAAAGCCAGCTTATATTTCTTGGGTATTTCAGGGCGCTTCATTTGGGTGAAAAATCACTTTTTAAGTGAGCGTTAGCTGGAAGATCATAGTATTGTAACTTTATGATTTCCACCCCCCCCCCAATTTTGAGGTTAGGTTTTGCATGTGTAAAGTTGGGGTGGGAGGGGGGGTTGGGGAGGAGGTAGTCTGTACCTATACCTTTACATAGCAATAGTAATTCCCTTTAAAAGGATGTAGTTTGTTTTCCCTGAATAACATGTTTATCACTGCAGTTTAAATGGAGATGAGACTTCAAGGCTTTTGTTGTTGTTGTAGTTAGATTAATGAAAAGCTGTTCTATGAGTGCGGTTTGTATTTTAAAGAGTAAGACATAAATTATAGTCCAAAATGAGTTAAAATATATTGAGAATATTTAATGACTCATGCTCAAAAAATAGGGTGGGTGGTTGAAAAGAGAAAGATAAGAACTATGAGGCTATTAGCCTACATTTTGAATTGTATTAGTGACCTAGGACTCAAGATGGGCAAGATTTTGCTACAGTGTCACTTTTTATTGAGATTTGTAGATGCTATAAAGGGGAACATCTCTTACATGTGTGCCTGTTCACTTCAAGCTATTAACAGTTACCTGCCCTAACTCAACAGTTGTAACACAAAAGTAAAATTCATCTGATTTCAGAAAAATAAGACAGAACTGTGGTATTTAGAGAGACTGTAGATAAGGTTCAGATGATGCTTTCTGGGATTGACAAAAAATCATCTTCAAAGAGAAGGGGTTATGTATGGTTCAAGAGTACATGTTTAACTTAAAAATTGACCGTCTTGGGGTGCCTGGGTGGCTCAGTGGGTTAAGCCTCTGCCTTCAGCTCAGGTCATGATCTCAAGGTCCTGGGATTGAGTCCCACATAGGGCACTGTGCTCAGCAGGGAGCCTGCTTCCTCCTCTCTCTCTGCCTGCCTCTCTGCCTACTTGTGATCTCTCTCTGTCAAATAAATGAAATCTTAAAAAAAAAAAAAATGACCATCTTAAAATTGCTTAAGTCAAGGAAGTAAAAGCACAAAGAGTTTTATAGGCTTATATACAATGACACTTGGTTTTTTAAGTCTGTCTACTTAAAAGGTTTATCAGGTACCTGATAATCTCTGGGTGATGGAACCAGTTTTCCCCACTTTACACTTGATTAGTGAGGATCATTTCTCATCTTCAGAAACCTGTAACACTATCTCACTGTTTTTCATAGTTGTTGGATCTTTAATTTTATAACCAAGCAGGATCCACTGAGGGGTAGAATTATAATTTGCTTTAAGATGTATATAAATGTGTTTATTTCTGTTCAGCTTCTTAATGGAATATTGAATTATAGAATATGAATGAATATAGAATTATAATTTATATATATAATTATAGAATATATATAGGATATATAATTATATAATATATATTTATATTTATATTTATATATATACATATATAATCATATAAATATATATAATATAAATAATATATATAAAATATAGAATATATAATTATAGTATATGAATTAATGAATGTAGAATTATAATTTGCTTTAAGATGTATATAAATGTGTTTATTTCTGTTCAGCTTTTTAATGGAATTAATTCTTAATGGAATATTGAATTCTTAATGGAATATTGAAAGGGCATTTGGTATGGCCCTCTTTGTCAACTATCTCTGATTATTCTAAAGAAAGGGTCTTACTTTCAGCACTTGTTTGCCAAGGGATTTGTTGTCACTGCTCCTGAATTTAACAGCGGGGCCTATTGATGGAGTCCAGAGCAATTTAAAAGAATAGCAAAAAAATCCACCAAAACAAAACAAAAAACAAAACCCAAAAACAAAACAAAAAACAAAACCCAAAAACAAAAAAAACCCTTAAACCCCCCAAAAAAAACCAAATCTTTTAAGCAGGACTTTAAGTTTGAAGGAGTATTTCAATTAATAAATAAATACATTTGAGGTTACTCTTTGGAAAACCCTAATAGCCCTGACTACAATTTTGAGAGAGAATTTTTTATCTCTCACAGGCAGATTTGCTCTATTAAGGATGGATTACTTTCAGCTTTTAAATTGTCAATGACTATATGAAAATAATAATGTTTGGCATTTTGTTGATCATACTTGAATTTTTTTTTTTAAGATTTTATTTATTTGAGAGAGAGAGAGAAAGCATGAGAGGGGAGAAGGTCAGAGTTCCCAGAGAAGCAGACTCCCCGTGGAACTGGAGCCTGATGTGGGACTTGATCCCAGGACTCTGGGATCATGACCTGAGCTGAAGGCAGTGGCTCAACCAATTGAACCACCGGGGTGCCCCGATCATACTTGAATTTTTAAGAACAGCTGTGATTATTGAGATGTTTTAAGAGAAGACCTAAAAATTGTACCCCAAATTTTCACTTTCAGTCAGGACTGTTTTAATACTTACATGTGTTCAAACTCTTCAGTAAAGCATTTTTTAAGCTCATCATTTAAATTTGGTAAATAAAGAGGAAGAAGAATACATAGTTGTATTTGATTACATAATACATAATGATTACATAATCATTGAAGTAATGATTACATAATCATTGAATCATTGATTACATAATACATAATGATTACATAATCATTGAAGTAATGTTGGCAGTTGCCTTAACCTGGGAATCTGCACAGAGCCAGCTCACAGTCAGCAACTGACAATGGTGATGGGCAAAAAGGGTAAAAATATACTAAATTACCTTCAGTGTCTGTAATTCTGAAGCCAAGTGAATCCCTCTAGGGATATGTATTGCAGAGGATGAAGGTGTCATCCTTACAAAGGTCTCTGATACTAATCTGACAAATACTTTCCTGACTTACACATTCCTTTTTTTTTTTTTCTTTTTTCAACCTCTGGTTCTCAGAAACTGCTTTTGATGCACGTTCAAAGCCAAATTCTTATAGGCTGAATGGAAGGCATGAATTAAAAATGTTTATTTTTTCAGTTTCTGGAGGGTTTGCCCTTTTCTCATGTTTATGTGTATGCATTTTTTTTTTTTTATAGCTTTAGCATTTGTGGCTAGTTTAATCAAGTGACTGTTGGAGAATGTAATCACGGTTCAGGGCTTATTGTTCAGGTCCTCACTGGGCTTATTTCTGAGGACTGATGGAAAAGAAATTTTCTTTCTCTCTTTCTCTGTCTTTCTCTCTCTTTCTAGTAGGCTCCATCCCCAGCCTAATGGGAGCTTGAACTCACCATACTGAGATGAAGACCTGAGCCTAGATCAAGAGTCCAATGCTTAACTAACTGAGCCACCCAAGCACCCCAGGGAAATTTTCTTTTAAAAATTTACTTTATGGGGACGCCTGGGTGGCTCAGTTGGTTAAGCGGCTGCCTTCGGCTCAGGTCATGATCCTGGCGTCCTGGGATCGAGTCCCACATCGGGCTCCTTGCTTGGCAGGGAGCCTGCTTCTCCCTCTGCCTCTGCCTGCCACTCTGTCTGCCTGTGCTCGCTCTCTCTCTCTCCCTCTCTCTCTGACAAATAAATAAATTAAAAAAAAATTTACTTTATGATGATGAGCACTGGGGGTTATATGCAACTAATGAATCATTGAACACTACACCAAAAACTAATGATGTGCTATATGTTGGCTAATTTAAATTAAAAAAATAGAAAAAATTTTTACTTTATGAAACAATAGTAAATCAGTGATAGTTTGTTTTTTTATGATGCTACTTAACATAGACTACTTTTTCTAAATCATATTCTTTGGGAGTAATCCTCCAAAATGGTCTTTTTATTGTTATGGTTTTGTAGTCTTTTTAGTAATACTCAAAATGGGTCTCTTTGACTCCACCAACTTAAAAAAAATGATAATGTATTTTTACTGTAGGTTACATTTCTTGGGGTGTCTCAGCCTTGGTGCAATCAACATTTGGGGCTAGATAATTCTTCATTGTGGAAGCTGTCTTATGCAGTCTAGAATGTACATCAGCATCCCTGGCTTCTACATACCAGATTCCAGTCTCATAGCATGCCTTTCCCTAGTTGTGACAACCAAAAATGTGTTTTGGGAGGCAAAATTGTACCTGGTTGAAAACTGCTGATGTTTCTGAAAGAGGTAGAAGTCCAAGTCCAAGTGATCCTGGGCCAAAAGTTATTTTAACTAGTTCTGTCTTATGCTTGATAATCTAATTTTTTGATGTTCATAGTGCTAAATTTATTGATTGTAGAACTAGTAACCATTTTTTAGTATTGTGAAGGAAGCTTGGTTTAAAAAATGCGTCTGGGTCATTACTTGTCTAATTGGAAGTGATTTGCCTCTCCATTCCTTCTTCATACATGGGGTACATTGAAACCTATTAAGAGCTCACCATTCTATAGGTCCCTTCATTTTGGTCTCAGTATTTTAGATCTTTTCTTGAGGATATCTAGTCAAAGAGTGAATGCAAATTTTATTTAACCCTGTTTAGTCAGTTAATTTTATTTTCTGGATGTGATTGACTCCAGTGTTGAAAAAGATAGAAATCTCCATGTGTGGTAAGTGGTAAAGAACATCTTTTGTGATGCTCTGCATGGAGACAAGTAAACCTGTATGAGATTAACATCCCAGAGAATTCCATTTGCTGTGTGGTAGGTGGTTCTTTGGGTGAACGGTTAACAGAAATCTTTTCAGCTAATTCAATGGTACCATGGACTTATTTTGGTCACAAACAACTTAACTTCCTCTAGATAATGATGTAAATAAAGATGGTCAGGTCTTGAGAGGGCATCAAGGGGTAAGTAAAGGGAAAAGAATTAGACACTACAGTATGCTAACTAGCACACAGAAAGTGGCAGACAAATTTTGCATGGTTATTATGAAATACTTGTTTTAGATTACTTAGTAGTAGTAGGCAGGGATTTCAGAGTCTTCATCTTTTTCAAGGTATCATTCTTTGTGTTTGCTTTCATTTTGGTTAGCTCTTTAAGCCACTAAAAGTTAAGATTTTTCCTATAGGTTGTTTGGTCACCTGTTGAGGCCAGTAAGCCACTGGTGGCCCAAGTGGCAGTTGAGATGGATGACGGAGAAAGCCGGATCTTTTAATGAGTGACTCTAGCACCAAGCATGGATGGTTGAACATTTGGCAGCATGTGTTCTACTCCATAAAAGTACCTTGAGTAGAACAAATCAGTTCAAACTAGAAGAGAAAAATTGCACAAATTTCCTTATTTTGAGGTAAACAGTAGTTGTGTCAAAACAGAAAATTTAGTGTTCTTGTTTTCTTATTATAGTCCTTTCATAAAGACATTATGAAATATTACCAGGTAACAATACCTGGTAAATATTCTTCGTTACTGCTTCCCCCCTCCCCCTTATCGAGTTGCTGGGAGCTGCAGTGGAAAAGCAGAATGACAAAAAGCAGGAGAACCCATTACTTGCAATTTATATGACTTTAGACAAATCACTTAATCATTCTGGTTTCTACCTTGTGTTATCTGTAAAAAGGACAAAAAGGAGGAGGAATGGGTGTTGAGCAACACAGTGCCCTTATTTTTGTAATTTTATTATTGTAATTCTATATAAATGGCCAATAAATTATATTTTTTATAAGACTGAATCTAATCATACATTATAAGAGAACCATTTAAGTCACCGGGAAAAAATTAAAATGGCTTGGCCATTATTTAACTTGGTACTTTTAAGAATTCATATTCCTACCATGAATCATAGGGGAATCAACTTTGGTGGGGGGAGTCTTAAACTGATACTGATAATTTGAGCTAGTATTATTTTTAAGAGTCAGAAAAATATGTTACTTTACCTGGCACTGGGTAGTTCATAATTGTTGTGCTCTTTGAAGGTTGACATAGTACATGAGAGGTATAACTTTACAAATGTGTCTGGTTTTGCTAATTAATAGTGTATTCTGATGTTTATTGACTCAGTGTTTAAATGAAATAGTGCCAGTTTCATCTTAACAGTGTTTAGCTAATGTATTAGTATCTTAATAGAAATAGATTATACTGCCTGCTTCCACCCACCACCAATTAAGAATGATAAAGTTTAATTTTCCCCCCAGCTTTCAAACTTAGTTAGCTTGAGTCCCTCTGATTGGATTTAAAGTAACTCCAATTAAAATATTGACCTCAGTGTGAACACATAATAGGAAAAAAAAATGCTTTGATGTTGGTATTACCATTTTGGTATTTCTTTTTAAAAGAGCGATCACAGCCTTTCTTAAACAATTTTCACAGTTACATGTATTTACTGTTTTTTTTTAAATAAAAAGAATTCACTTTTTATGTGTTTAAGAAAGTCACATTTCCATGCTCTCTTAGTTAATACTTTTAATATTATTTTAACTGAGGGACCAATCTCAGTAAAGCAGTAAGATTTTAAAATAAAAAATTTTACCAAAAGGATTATTGAAGTTATCCCAGTGATAGGATGATTTCTTCAAAGCCTGCGAGTATCTTTACCTGGATGATTTACTACATTTTTAGAAATCTGTGATAATACATGAAAGATAGTATACAGGCAGAAGAAACTTCGTGAAATTTAAGTTTAATTTTCAGTCCACCAGATGTCAACTTGGAAGCTATGATATTTTGGGAGAGAATTTTATTGCTTAGCAAATGGTACATTGAGAAATTACAAGTTGGTCAATAGAGAAGTGACTGGTTTATTATAGTAGAATTGACTCTTCTCAGGACAGAAAGAAGCTGACAGTCAGAAGTTTTGCCCTGTTAAACAATTTTTGGAAGGGGATAACGTTAAAAAAAAAAAGAAATAAGAGATAAAGAAAAAATACATTATTATTTTTCTGTGATCTGCAAACTTTTTAGACTGTTAAGATACTGGCAATGAACATTTTGAAGAGAAACCTTTAAAATTTTCTGAAACCCACAGTCAGTAGAGTCCTTGCTCCCTAATTTGACTTTCAGTATCATTTTGGCTCCTAACATGAGTTAGGATAATAACTTGTAGTCTTAGAAATTTCTATTTGCAAATAAGGAATATGAAGCCGAAGGGAGATAACTGCCTTGCCCAAGGGCGTAGCTACTAGGTCTGAGATTAGAGCTCAGGTTTGCTGATTCTAGTCATGAATTTGCAGTGTTTAAAGTTTTTCTCCCATGTATTGTGTGGAAATGTGTCTTTCTATATTCAAAATATCTCATCTAATCCAGAATTCAGGAAAGAATTGTAGTGGGACTGATCCTGAGATTAAAGACACTTCTTTAATTTCTTAATATTTATTTAAAAAGTATTACTTTATCATTGTGGAACTCACCCTTTACTGCTGTATTTTTGTAAGACTTTTTTGTTGTTGCTGTAGAAAATAGGCAGTTTTGAAACAAAATTACTAATGTGTTTCTATTTTATCTGTCCTGTAACACTTGATGGAGTTTCTTTTCCTGTGTATGACCTCAATGCAGGGAGAGAGAGCTGCAGCCAGTCCTTTTAGAGGCTCAGCATTTGTTGATACATCTGTACAAATGGAAGTTTGAGCTCAAGCAGTGATTTTTCAAATGTTTCTTTAAATAACCTCTGAGGAATGAGGCTCTTTTGTAGTCAAAAGGTTGAGGGGCATCTGGGTGGCTCAGTTGGTTAAGCTTCTGCCTCTAGCTCTTCATGATCCCAGCGCCCTGGGATTGAAGTGGGGAGAGGGTGCATCAGTTCTCCACTCAGTGGGGATTCTGCTGCTTCTCCCTCTGCCACTCCACCTCCTCTGCTCACAGGCTCTCTCTCTCTCTCTCTCTCTCTGCGCTCTCTCTCAAATAAATAAAATCTTAAAAGTTGAGATTTAAATAAATGGTTGACTATGTGTCATTATTATTACTATTCCTTGGAAGGAGGGGCATAGTGATATCCTGTGTCTCTTGTGGATATATTTTTTTAAGTAGCAGTTTTATTGTGGTAGAATTCACATATCACAAAGTTCCCCTTTTGGAAGTTTGTATTTCTGTGGGTTTTATTCCTTTATCACCATTATGTAATTGCAGAATATATCCACCACCTCAAAAAGAAACCCCACACCTCCCAGTTCTCTCTTCACCTATACCTTGCAACCACTAAGCTGATTTCTGTCTCTATAGATTTGCTTATTCTGGACATGACATAAAAATAGAATTCTACAGTATGTTGAGTTTTGTGTCTGAGGGCTTCTTTCACTTAGCATAATATTTTCAAGTTTCATACATGTTGTAGCATGAATTAGTACCTCATTTTCATGGTTGAATAAGATTCCATTATATGATAAATCACATTATATTTAGTCATCTGTTGATGGATAATTTGATTGTTCCTCCTTATGGCTACTGTGAATAATTTTGCAGTGAACATTGAATTCAAGTTTCTCAGTCCCTGTTTTCACTTCTTTGGGCATATGTCTAGCAGTGGAATTGCTAGATCATATGGTAATTCTGCATTTAGCCTTTTGGGGAGCCACCCAATTGTTTTCCACAGTTGCTGCACCATTTTACATTCCCATTAGCAATGTGCAAGAGATTCAGTTTTTCCATGTCCATATCAATGCTTATTATTTTCCTTATTAATATACTACCGTAAGTGTGAAGTGTTACCTCATTGTGGTTTTGACTTGCATTTCCCTAATGGCTAATGATCTTTTCATGTCTTTATTGGCCATCGTATATTTTCTCTGGAGAAATATCTACTGCCCACTTTTTAAAATTAGGTCATTGAATTTTTTATTGTTGTTCGGTTGTAGGAGGTTTTTTTTTCATATTCTGGATATTCATCTTATCAGTTATATGATTTGCAAATGTTTTCTGCAATTCTGTATTTTGTGTTTTCACTTTTTTGATAACGTACTTTGATGCATAACGTTTTTCATTTTGATTAAATTTGATATATTTTTTCTTTTGTTACTTGTAGTTTTGTTGTTGGATCTGATAACCCTTCACCAAATCCAATGGTAGGAGTCTAGCTTTACACTTTTGCATGTGGTGAACCAGTTGTCCCAGCACCATTCACTGAAGACACTCTTTGTTCGTGATTGAATGGATTTGGCACCCTTGTTGGCATCAGTTAGCCATGGGTATATAGGATTTATTTCTGGACTCTCGATTCTATTCTGTTAGTCTGTATCCCTACATTTTAGGCCAGTACCATACTATTTTGATTATTGTAGCTTTGTAGTAAGTTTTAAATCAGGAAATGTGAGTATTCCAACTTTGTTCTTTCTTTTGACTTTTTTTTTTTTGACTATTCATGGCCCCTTGCAATTCCATACATATTTCAGGATTGGCTTTTCCATTTCTGGATAAAAGAATCTTCGAATTTTTATATGGATTGCATTGAACATGTGGATTACTTTGGGTAATATTGATATCTTAATGATATGAAGTCTTCCAATCCAAAAACAATGCATCTTACTGTGTATTTAGGTCTTTGTTTCTTTCAGCAGTGTTTTGTAGTTTTCAGTCCACAGATCTTTTTAATAAAATTTACTCTTAGATATTTTATTCTTTAAGATGCTGTTGTAAATGAAATAATTTATTGCTGGTGTGTATAAACACAATGGCTTTATGTGTGTTGATCTTGTACCCTGAAATTTGAATTCATTTATTAGCTTGAGTACATTTCTTATAGATTCTTTGGAATTTTCTATATATAGAGTCATATTATCTGTGAATGATATTGTTTTACTTCTTTTTCCCCACAATTTGGATGCCTTTTATATCTTTTTCTTTTCTAATTCCTCTGGCTTGAACTTCTAGTAGGATGTTGAATAGTGTTCATTTCTTGCCCCTAAATTAGAAATATGGCTGTTAGCACTACAAAGACTGCACAACTGATGGGAAAGCGCTTAGGTGTGGTACATACAGGGTAAACAAGGATTACCTCAAGCAGTTTTGCAGAACTTGTCAAAAGTCTTACAACTCTTACCACATGAAGAATATCACCTCTTAAGTCAATAAAATGTTTGCATTTTGTACCTGAATTGGGTGGTGGTAGAGTTTTGGTGTGTATGTATTTTTCTAAAAGAGGCTAGGTTTCTAGTGACCTCAGGTTTTCATTGCTTTTTGGTAGGAGTTGTAGAAATAACACTCAACTGGGAAATGGGTCCTTTAAGTTTCCTTGTGCTCTTGAAAATCTTGGTCATGTTCATCTCTTTTGAGACTATTACCTCACTTGCACTGTGGAGGAATATTTGCTCTACCTGCTACTCAGAGTATAATAAAAGAGAAACCAAACTGAAAAGTAGAATACTTTTCTTAAAAATTATAGGAGAAAAGCTTTTTGTCTTTCACCATTGAATATGGTGCTAACTGTGGACTTTTCATAAATGTCATTTATCATATTGAGGAAGTTCCATTATATTCCTAGTTTTCTAGGTGTTTTATCATGAAAATGCATTGGTTTTTTCACTGCTTTTTTTCTATCAGTTGTGATGTCATATAGTTTCTTGCCTTGTTCTGTTAATGTTGTGTATTAATTTTTTTCTGTTTACCCACCTTTGAATTCCTGGGACAAATCTCATTTGGTCAATACAGTCTTTTTAATGTAATATTAAAAGTTTGCTAGTAGTTTGTTGAGATTTTCCATCCATATTGATAAAGATGGTCTGTTGCTTTCTATTTTCTTGGTCTGTAATTTTCTTGTGTTGTATATCTGCCTTTGGTATTAGAGTTGGGCTTATAGAATGGTTTAGGAGGTTTTCTCTCCTCTTTTGTTTGTTGGGAGAGTTTGAGAAGATTGATGTTAATTCTAATTTAAAAGTTTGGTAGAATTCGTCAGTGAAGCCATCTAGTCCTGGACTTTTCTTATTTGGAAGGTTTTTGATTAGTGATTCAGTCTGTTTACTCATTATAAGGCTATTGTGATTTTCAATTACTTTTTGAGTTATATAGATAATTTGTGTGATTTTAGAATTCGTATATTTCATATAGATTATCCAAATTGTAGGTGTACAGTTCATAATATTGTCTTACAATCTTTTTTATTTTTGTAAAGTTGGTAGTAATATCCCCATTTTCATTTCTTTCTTTATGTCTTTTTTTTTTTTTTTTGGTCAGTCTAGCTTTCTAATTACCAATTTTGTTCATCTTTTCAAAGAACCAGTTTTTGGTTCTGTTGTCATTGTTGTTTTTCTAGCCTCTTTCATTTATCTTCATTCTAATCCTTATTCTTTTTTTCCTTCTATTAGCTTTCAGTTTAGTTTTTACTACTTTTTCTAGTTTTCCAAGATGTAGTAAAGGTTATTGACTTGAGATCGTTTTTCTTATTTAATGTAGGCATTTACTGCTACAGATCTTCTGAGCACTGCTTCCACCAAAACTATAAGTTTTGGTATGTTGCATTGTCATTTTCATTTATCTCAGAGTATTATTATTTTTTCTTCTCCCTCTCCTCCTCCTCCTTCTCCACCTCCTTCTTCCTCTCTTCCTGCTCCCCACTTCCTTCCTTCTTTGACCTATTAATTAAATTTGTTGTTTAATTTCCACATGTGTGTGAGTTTTCCAGTTTTCCTTCTGTGCTTTTACTTCTAGCTTCATTCCATTGGAGAAGATACCTTTTATGCATTTAATGTTTATTTTATTTTATTTTATTTTATTTTTTTAAAGATTTTATTTACTTATTTGCCAGAGAAAGAGAGAGCGAGTGAGCACAGGAAGGCAGAGTGGCAGCAGAGGCAGAGGGAGAAGCAGGCTCCCCGCAGAGCAAGGAGCCCGATGTGGGACTCGATCCCAGGATGCTGGGATCATGACCTGAGCCGAAGGCAGCTGCTTAACCAACTGAGCCACCCAGGCGTCCCTATGCATTTAATGTTTAAAAATGTTTGAGACTTGTTTTGCAGCTGAACATGTGGTCTATCCTGGAGAATGTTTCATGTGTACTTGAGAATGTGTGTTCTACTCTTATTGGGTATAGTGTCTTTATGTGTGTGTTAAGTCTAGTTAGTGTACCGTGTTGTTTGAGACCTGTATTTCCATATCATTTTTCTGTCTAGATGTTTTACCCATTGTTGAATGTGCTGTAATGAAGTTTCCAACTATTATTATAGAACTCACTGTTTCTCACTTAAATTCTGTCTATATTTACTTCATATATATAGGGACTCTAACTGGTGAACATATGTTTACAAATGTTATATGCTCTTGATGAATTGACCCTTTTATTAGTATATAATGTCTTCCTTTGTCTCTTGTAACAGTTTTTGACTTAATGTCACTCTTGACTGCTACTACTACAGCCACCCAGCTGTCTTTTGGTTACCATTTGCATGGAATACCTTTTCCAGTCCTTTCACCTTTAGCCTACTTATGTCACTGGATATAAAGTGAATCTCTTGTAGACAGCATGTTGTTAGATCCTGTTTTTCTTAATCCATTCTGCCAGTCTCTGTCTTTTGATGGGGAATTTAATTTATTTACATTTAATATAGTCACTGAGAAAGAAGGATTTCTGACATTTTGCTATTTATTTTCTGAATGTCCTGTACCTTTTTTTTGGCCCTCTTTTCTTCCACTACTGCATTCTTTTTGTGTTTAGTTGATTTGGGGTAGTGAACCATTGTGACTCCCTTCTTGTTTCATTTGGTGTTTATTTTTTAGATATTTCTTTGTGGTTACCATAGAGATTACATTTAACATCCTAAATTTTAACAATCTAGTTTGAGTTGATGCTGTCTTAATTTCATTTTGCTCCTATGCAGTTCAGTCTCCTTTTATGTTACTATGATACATTACATCTTTATACATGTGTATCCAGTAAGATAGATATATGTTTATATAAATCTATTTATCTTTTAAACTGAAAAATAAAAAGTGGATGTATAGAGGCACTTGGGTGGCTCAGTTGGTTAAGCGTCTGCCTTCAGCTCTGGTCATGATCCCAAGGTCCTGTGATTGAGCCCCATGTCCAGCTCCCTGCTCATTGGGGAGCCTGCTTCTCCCTCTTTCTCTGCCCTCACCCCCCACTTGAGCTTTCTCATGCTCTGTCAAATAAACAATTAAAAAAAAAAAACCCTAGAGATAGGGGCACTTGGGTGGCTCAGTTGGTTAAGTGACTGCCTTCAGCTCAGGCCATGATCCTGGAGTCCCAGTATTGAGTCCCACATTGGGCTCCCTGCTTCTCCCTCTTACCCCTCTCATGCTCTCTCTCTTATTCTCTCTCTCTCACACATAAATAAATAAAATCTTAAAAAAAACTGGAGGCATAAACCAAAAAATAGAATAATATTGACTTTAATATTTGCCAATTTAGATACATTTATTGGAGATCTTTATTTATTTATATGGCTTTTAATTACTATCTACTGTCCCTTCTTTTCAACCTGAAGGACTCACTTTAACATTCTTGTAGGGGAGGTCTAATGGAATAAGCTGCCTTACCCTTTGTTTATCTGGGAAGTCTTAATTTCTCTCTCATTTCTGAAGGACAGTTTTACTGGATATGGGATTGTTGTTTTACAGTTCTTTATGTCATTTTAAATATGTCATCCCACTGTCCTTTGGCCTCTAGTCTCTGATGAGGAATCACCTGTTAATCCTGTTGGAGGAATAATAAGTTTGTGATGAGTTTCTTCTTTCTTGCTGTTTTCCTAGGTCTTTTTTTGTTTTATAGCAGTTTGATTATAAATGTTTTTCCTTGTGGATCTCTTTTAATTTATCCTACTTGAAGTTCATTGAACTTCTCTGGTGTATGGATTCACTTCTTTCATCAAACTGGGAAAGTTTTTGGCCATTATTTGTTCAAATACTCTTTGTGCCCATTACTTCTCTCTATTCCTTCTAGAACTCTCATAATGTATATGTTGGTCTGCTCAGTGGTATTCCATATGTCTTCTGGGCTCTGTTCACCTATCCTTTCCTTTTTTTGCACATCTGTATGTTATTTTCTATTGCATTTATTTATTTATTTATTTATTTATTTATTTATTTTTAAGTTTTTACTTAAATTCCAGTAAGTTAACTTCCAGTGCAATATTAGTTTCAGGTGTACAATTTAGTGACTCAGTGCTTACATATAACACCCGGTGCTTATTACAGTAGGTGCGTTACTTATTCCCCACCACCTATTTAACCCGCCCCCCCTACTCACCTCCCCTCTGGTAACCATCCGTTTGTTCTCTGTAGTTCAGAGTCTCTTTCTTGGTTTTCCTCTCTCTTTTTTCAAATGTGATAATTTGTTTTTTAATTTCCACATATGAATTAAATCATATGGTGCCTGACATTTACTGCCAGATAATAGATAATACCAACTGAGTAGGGGGAGGGACATTATCTATGCACTTTACATATATTTAGTTTTTTTAATCCTTATAATCTTATGAAACACATACTATTATTTTCATTTTAAAGATTGAGTAACTGAGGAACTAGATTATTCATTGCCTGTGGCTGTTATTTCTGTCTTTTCTCACATGATCTAAAATATTTTATTATCTTTCAATTTCCTTCAACTGTACCATTATCTCAAGTTCTTGTGGTGTCATCCTCCTTCTTTTCTGTGTCTGGTAATTTTTCCTTATGGCAGATTGTTTCCTTATGTGATTTTTAATTTTTTTATTATGATCTCATCTTTGGTAAGACTTAGCATATACTATGTTATGAAAGTGTTTATTTCTCTTTGGTGCTCCAAGGTTTCACTGGTCATGAACCAATTTTGGGGCTAATTCTTGGCTACTCTGCATTAGTTGTATACATTTAGATTCTACACAAGTGTGTGGTATAGGTTAGGGTTTATATTTGTCATAGGAAACATTTCTTACTGAGAATAAAACCCCCTTATTCCTAATCTGGATGGTGAGTGAGTTTTTCCACTGATCCATACCCCAAGTGCTTTCAGGTTCGGGTCTCAGTTAACTATGTTGTGATGGAACAAAACCACTTCTACTTCAAGAAGCCTTTAGTGCCCATAGCCACATCTAGAGCATCATGGCATCAGGCCAAAGTTTACTGCTCTGATCTTGACCTTAAAATTTTGTTAGTCATGGTGATATTGTTTTGAATATGTATTTTTACAGTGCAGCATTTCTATGTAATTTTAGTGGGAGAGATCATCTTTGTTTTTTCTCTACTATTTTGTAGGAATTGAAATAAGGATGAGGTTCTGAAGAATTTCTTTGTACCTTAGAAGCTACATGCCTCATCTTTGAGGACTTAGTTCCTAACTTCACATCTCTGTATAATCCCTGTTCTCTTCATTTTAGTTTTCATCATCCCTCCCAACTGCATTTCTGTCTTTCCTCATTGTCTCATGTTACTAATGTCTCATTGTCTCATGTAATTAACGTGTCCCTATGTTAGTTAATGGGATTTTTCAGTGACCTTGTGTGATACTCCCTTCTACTGCTAGAGCACCTAAGATACTTTGCACGTTGTAGACACTAAAATACTTGCTGATTGAGAATTTTGTGTTTAGGTTTATTTTTAACTTAGGACAAACATTTATTTCTTCGACAAATATTTACTGAAACCTACTTTTCTAGGTCCTGAGAATGCCACAGTTTATAAAAAACAGTCTCTGACTTGAATGATTTGTTAGGTGGAAAAAGGAATTCATAAATAGGTAATAACTAAAATGGTATGGTTGTGCAATAACAGAGTGTACTCATAACAGAGTTACATATGTGGTGTTTTTTTCTCCAACTTTTTATATTGAAAATTTTCAGATCTACAGACAACTGGAAGGATAGAATAATGAACATCTGAATACCTTTCACCTAGATTCCCAGCTGTTAACATTTGCTATGTTTACTTCATCTTTCTTTCTAAAAAAGTTGCAGACATCTTGACACTTTACCTCTAAATACTTCTCCATGCATCTCTGAGTTTGGAGTATGGGCTGAAGGGCACCAAAGGACAGGTTCTTGTGGAAGTGATGCTTAAGCTAAACGTAAAAGGAAAACTAGATTTTAGTTAAATGAGGGGGATGGATAGACCAATTAAGTTATAGTAGTGAGAAACAACATGGTATATGTGGAATAATAAGGTTTTTGGTGTTGCTAGAGAGTAAATTTCAAGGAAATGGTGGCCAGAAATGCAGTTGGAGACGTAGACAGGATCCACTCGTAGAAAGACTCATTATATACCGTATACCATGTTAAGGAACCTGGAATTTAATTTGTGAGTGATGAGCTGCAGGGGATTGGATTGGCCAGTTTTTGTTTTAGATTGATCCTACTGGAGACTGGGAGGAAAACAGAAGTCCCGTGAGCAGGGCTAGAGGCAAGTTGGAGGCTGTAACAGCAGCACAGTGAGAGTGTTTAAGGGCCTGGACTGCAGCAGTAAGGAGATGAAGAAAAGAGGGACTTGAGGTTATAATTAGGATTAAAAATTGTCAGTACTTGGTAGATGTGGGGAATAAGGGAGGCGAAGAAGTTCAGGTTGATGTCAGTATTTCTAGTTTGGGTGACTTGGTGAATGGCGGTGCCACCAACTAAAATAGTACAGGAAGAGGAGCCAATACAGGGATCAAGGCTATGAGTTTGGCATGAAAAGTGTTCATTTTCGGTGTCTGTGAGATGCAAAGGTAGAACTGGTTAGCAGGTGGTCCAAAGAACAGTTGGAAGCCAGGAGAGGCATGGCATAAAGATACTGATTTGAGCATTACCAGTAATTAAGTGAAGTTTAAATCATGGGTGATTTCGAGCAGGAGGAGTGTGCAGTGCAAGAACCATGGTCAGTCAACAGAGACGAAGGCAGTTGGTTAGGTTGTCAAGAGGGTAGTTGGAAGAAACCAGGACGAGAGTACTAAATCACAGATGCCAAAGGAGAAGTTTCAAAGAACTTACAAAACAACCTCAGATGCGACAGAGTTTTGATAAAACAAGATTTGAAAAATAGTCTTTGTACTAGGCAATTAATAGGTCATTAAAGTCTTAGAGGATACACAAGCTCAATTTTTAGGGACATAGGATTTTGCCTGAAACTTAACAGCAAGATAATTTCTCATTGTTTTAATATTATTCAACATTATTGTAGAAATTAGAAATAGAAATAGTTAGAATAGAAATATATAATTAGAAAATAGAAATTATGGGGCACTTGGATGGCTCAGATAGTTAAGCATAGGACTCTATCTCTGCTCGGGTTTTGATCTCAGGGTTGTGAGTTAAAGCCCCACATCTAGTGTGGAGCCTACTTAAAAAAGAAAAAAAATGTTTAGAAATTAGAAATAATACTACTATGCTATGATTTAGGAAAATAATACTATTTTATGTTTTCCTGAAACTTTTATCAGTGTCATGGTGATTATCAGAAAATTTAGTTTTTTAGTGTAAATAAAGTAGCTAAATTGCTATTGTATTTTACCTGAAATAACTGTTACATATGTACAGTTCTGCCTTGAGGAGCATACTCTTTAAAAATAACAATCAGTGAATATATGAAACCGTTAATAAGCATTCATTATTTATTAAACTTTTCTGTGCCATCTATTAAATTCCTTCAAAATATGTACTTCTAAATGTTAGCCTACTGGTTCCTCAGTTTGAGAGGGAAAGCTTGATTTTTAAAGAAACAAACTTTATTTTATCTTCTAATATCAACTTTGCAGATAATGCTAATGTAGTATAACAAAACCACCATTTCTCATTAGCCTGTAAATATTTGAAATATTTTATTAAAATCAATTAAAATGAGAAAAGCAATCCCCCAACCTTTGTTTTTGGTACTATGATTTTTCTAGGCAGTTCAGTTATTTAATTTTAATAAGCAATCCAACTAATATAGTGACTTAAAAGCGTGTATATTTGTAAAACCAGTTATATATGTATGCATGCATAAAATCATTTATGAAAAGTTATCTGAGTTTTAAAAGACTAATCATCATAAATGCAGTATCTCCACATTTGAGGTCAAATGAAAATATTGCATTAAAATTTGCATGAATTTTACAAGGTGTTTTTCTTTTAAAAAAAGGGTTCATGTTAACTTTAAAATTCTGGGCATTTTCATATATGATAGTGAAAATTATGATTTTAAAAAATACAAAACAAACAACTTTCATCTTAATGAAACAGTAAAATAGGTGTCATTAATAAGACAAGGACATTTGGCTCTTCAAACATATTGTGTCCCACTACATAATTAAGTTCACTAGATTAAATGAAATTATTGATTTCTGCTTCATTACTGACATACATTTATGAGCAGTTTCTTCGGCACCACAGCACAATGTCAAAGGTCATAACTTTTCTTTCTTTGGAAGAATAAAAAGCTTTTAGATGGCAAATCCCAGAAACCTTCACTGTGGCCTTTTGCTTTTTCCTCTCTTGCATAGAATTACTAGAGAAGCATGGTTGAAAGAAACATCTCATAAATCAGCAGGAGAGAGCCTTTACCCCTGTAAGGCTTTGTAAAATCATTAACTACTAGTAGAATTCCACTGCAGGATAATATTGTACTTTACCCAGATTTTGACAGTTTTCAATAGGAAGTGTTCATTATAACGTGCCTTCTTGTGTATACTATTGTATGTGTGATATCATTTATATTTTTAAATGTTAAGGCATTTTGTTTGAAATAAGTTAGAAAATTGCACCTGTATTAAATATATACATTTTCTACTTTCCTGTAAAAGCCAGGTTTCTAAGCCATCAGCATGGACCAGTAAAGAGTTAAGGATTTGGATGTTTCTGTCACTTAATTGTGTCATGTACCTAAAGCCCTTGTATCAATGGCTGGATGTTCCACAAAACAGTTGTTTTGTTTAAGTTGTTTCATCATGTAGCTAAAGCTACATCTTTTACCATCGCTAGCAGACCACTTTGTATGTGAATATGTTACTAGACATAAATCCCATCTGAGAGTGAAAAGCTCTTAATTTCGTAATCACAGCCAGAGTTTTAGGGATTATCAAGTTTTACAAATATTTATACATAGAATATATATTTTTATTACATATATTTCTGTGAAATTATTTTTTCTATGCTGTGAAGTCAGCAATTATAATCCTAAGAATTTTCATAGCTTGTATGTTTTGACTAGGTAGATACAAAAAGAAAAAAAGAAAGGAATAGGAGTGATTTTTTTTTTTCTTCTCCTGGTAGGTTATTTAGGAAAAAAAAAAACTATATTATACTGTATTCTTGAAGATTAGATCTTCTCAGCACTTGACTGGAAGATAGTTTCCATATTATGAAGGTGTTGCAGCATCCTGTTGAAATCCTCTTCATAGTCCAGTCCCTTTTCAGTTTCCTTGCCTCTCACAAAACTAAGGACTAACTACTAGTTTAGTCACTTGGTTAGAGAGGAAGGGGAAGGTTCTGTAGTTGGCAGAATAATTGTCATTCTTCAGCTCTAGGTTGTTTATTCTGAATGAAAGCTCAGTCTTAGTTAGCAACAAACTGGGTTATTATGATTGATAACAAAATTTTATTTGGCGAATCAGCTGATCGTCAATCTAAATTCATTTATAAATCGGTAAATAGTATTTCTTTTCAAGGAAAGTGCTGTACTCTTTGATAGCTTTTGGATGGTATCTGAAAAATGAGATAATGTGAACAAGTGTTGAGCATTTTAATAGCCATGCACTTACTGGATAATCTACCTATACCTTGTCCAACATGTGCCAATTCAGAAGGAAATGAATTATTTACCTAAATGTTTTGCCACAAAGGTTTCCTCTCACTTGGAGTTGGTGTTAATTGATAGACCAAACCAACAGCGGTTGAATTCCTTTTTGAGTTTTTTGACCGCCTTTTTAGCTTAACCATTAGCCCCTTTTAATCTTAAAACCAATATTATTTTCCCCACAGACCTCTAGTTTGGATCCTTAGTACTCAAGGGTTTTTTTGGGATGCTATAATTCCAGAGGACCCTGGATGTTTTGATCCCAAATCAAAGACGTTTATCTCTTCTTTTAAGGAAAACGGGATTAGGAACTTCCTGCTGCTTTTGCAAACACTGAAAGCATCCTTTAGGGCTTGGAGTTGCCCTTAGGTCACTTTTACAAATGCTTCAAATACTCTGAAGGCCCCACGTTAGCTCCTAACTCCTGTGTTCTAGCTTTCAGGGATCTGGGCTGGAATTCCTAATAGTCTAATAGCTTTGTGTATAGAATCAATGAATCCGTAAGATTAAAAACATAGTTGGGATTATTTAGAGAAAATGTTCTTATCCCTGAAGGCAAGTGGAAAATCTCTTGATTAGCCTGAAAATTCAGATTTATTTTCTTACGGTTTTGCCATGGGCATGGCGGAAAACATTCATTAGACAGGAAACAAATGTGAAAGCTTTGGCACTGAGGTCTTTGGATGGTCGTGTTTTGTTTCAGTGTATAGTCTGTTGTTGTAGCCTCAATTAAAAGTAGATATATTACTTAATAGTTTCTTTTTAAATGAAATGAATGTCAAGACAGATGACACTTTATTAAATGTTTTTGGTGTTAACATATTTTACTCTTTGAATAAATGAGAGATAAATTATTAGATTAAAAGGAAAAATTACAACCCTTACATTCAGTATTATTATTAGAGTATCTTATCTGTGTGTTACAAAGTTCTGCTCCTGAGATGTTAAAGAACTTTTTAAATGGATGTTTCTCAAAAGGCCCCTGTGGGGTTGCTATTTGAATTCCTTAAACACAGAGATTTTTGAGGATTGTTTCTAAATTTTAACTTCTGCAACATCAAAGATATTTCTATATTTTTAAGAAGCTGCTACTCAATTTCAATGCATAAACATTTTAGGTAGAAAAAGAAAAAAATGTGTATTATCTCTTATAGCTGTTTTTTTGTGTGTTTGTTTTTAAAGTGTAAGTGGTTAAAAGAGTTGAGTAGTCACAATCCCGACTATATCATGACAGCTGAAACAATTAGCTTAACATTTCAAAGCTTATGTGACACATAAGTGAGGGAAATAGTCTTCATTTAGAAACTTATCCTTACCTAAAGCCTCTCTTCCATTAAAGAAAAAAAGATGGGGAGAATGAGTAAATGCTTTGACTTACACTCTCTGCTTCAAATGCCCATCAATGATGGGTAAAATATAAGAATAGGAAACAAAAAGATATCCCGGCTCAAAAACAAGAGAAACATCTATGGAAACCAAAACAGAAGAGAAGTGTAGAGGGTTAAGTGGCCTGAAATTTTAGGCTTTGTACCTAGTTCTGGATCAGGAAGGATTTAAAAGTATTTATAAAAAGGCTAACCCATGAAGACAAAAATAAATTCTATAAATTTTTTAAAATTGAAGACATGAATTTCAAAAAGACAGTATAAATCAGGAATAAAATGACAATCCACAGCTGAATTAAAATATGTGCAATGAACCTAAATAACAACGATAAGCAGCTAAATACATAAAGGATTCCTACAAATCAAAAGAAAAGCAAACATCCTAGTAGAAAAGGTTTATTAACAGGAGTCAGTTCACAGGAGAGAAAAACCTAAGTAGCTGTTAAACACAGGAAAGTATGCGTAGCTCACTTGTAACCAGGGAAATGAAAAAAAACTAAGATACGATTTTATATCCACCAGATCGACAAAAATATGTGAATATATATTGATAAAAATATATATTTCCAGGGGCCCCTGTGTGGTGGAGTCAGTTAAGCGTCTGCCTTCAGCTCTGGTCATGATCTCAGGATCCTGGGATCGAGCACTGCATCAGGCTCCCTGCTCAATAGAGAGTCTGCTTCTCCTTCTCCCTCTGCCCCTCAGCCCCACTTTTGTGTGCTCTCTCTCTCTCTACTCTCTCTTAAATAAAACCTAAAAAAAAAAATATATATATATATATATATATATATATATATGTGTATTTATATATATACACACACACGCATCTTTCCTTATATACCTTTATATATAGGTATGTAGGGGCACCTGGGTGGCTCAGTGGGTTAAGCCTCTGCCTTCAGCTCAGTTCATGGTCTCAGTCCTGGGATCGAGTCCTGTATCGGGCTCTCTGCTCAGCAGGGAGCCTGCTTCTCCCCTCTCTCAGCCTGCCTCTCTGCCTACTTGTGATCTCTGTCTGTCAAATAAATAAATAAAAATCTTTAAAAAAATTTTTTAAAAAGGTGTCTATATATGTATATGTGTAAAAATATATACCTTTTGTAATATACCTTATATATATAAAATATATATAATATACACCTATGTATTTCCAAATGATGGCAAAGAAAGCTGATGGTAATCTAAATTGGTAGAGCTGTTTTAGAAGGCACCTTGGCAATATCTGGAAAAATTAAAAATGCATATGCCCTTTGACACACCGATTTCATTTCTAGGAATATGTCAAAGAAAAACTCTTGCCCATGTACATAAGAACATGTATGTAAAAATGCTCCTTAAGTTATCCTTTGTGATAATGGAAAGTTGGGAACTACTTACATGTCCATCAATAAGAAAATGGCCAACAAATTGTGGGGTATTATATACAGTGAAATGAATTCAATTAATTTCATTCAAAATTAAATGATTAAAGTTATATATGCCAATGTAGATAAATGGGAGGAAAAAAAAAACATAATTGAGCATAAGAATAAATTAAGAATGCCTGGGTGGCTCAGTCAGTTAAGGTCTGCCTTTGGCTCAGGTCATGATCTCTAGGTCCTGCTTAGTAGGGAGCCTGCTTCTCCCTCTCCCCTGTGCACCGCCACCCCCCCATTCATGGTCTTTCTCTCTCTCTCTGTCACTCTCAAATAAATAAAATCTTTAAAAATGTAAATTACAGAATAGAGTATGATGTCTTTGTATATAGATCAAAAGTATGCAGAGCAGTACATATCTTGTTTGTGAATACATAGATATTTAGTGATAGTATAAAATATCCATGGGAGGGACGCCTGGGTGGCTCAGTTGGTTAAGCGGCTGCCTTTGGCTCAGGTCATGATCCCAGCGTCCTGGGATCGAGTCCCACATCGGGTTCCTTGCTCAGCAGGGAGCCTGCTTCTCCCTCTGCCTCTGCCTGCCACTCTGTCTGCCTGTGCTCTCTCGTTCTCTCTCCCTCTCTCTGACAAATAAATAAATTTAAAAAAATTTTTTTAAATATCCATGGGATTTACAAACACTAAATTCAGGATAGTAGTTACTTTCGGGAAGGGAAAGAATAAGATCATATCAGAGGGAGGTACACAAGAAGCTTCAACCAAATCTGTAATGTTTTATAGTCTTGAAAAAAGATCTGAAGCAAATATGACAAAGTATTAATATTTTATAAAGCTTGGTGGAATATACATAAGTTTATTGTATTATTCTTCCATATATTTGAAATAGTTTGAATAAACAATCTTTAGATGAGTGATTTAAAATACATTTCTCTGGGGCACCTGGGTGGCTCAGTGGGTTAAAGACTCTGCCTTAGGCTCAGGTCATGATTCTGGGGTCTTGGGATCGAGCCCCGCATCTGGCTCTTTGCTCAGCAGGGAGCCTGCTTCCTCCTCTTTCTCTCTGCCTGCCTCTCTGCCTGCTGCTCTGCCTGCTGCTCTGCCTACTTGTGATCTCTCTCTCCCTGTCAAATAAATAAATAAAATATTTAAATAAAATAAAATACATTTTTCTATTTTGTCAGAGATAAAGTGACCTATTAGTGGCCTTCTGAAATTAAATTATCTTATTGTTGCTACAAATGTTTTCTGTTTGCTTGAGTTATTTAACAGCTTATATTTAAATTTTATCTTAACTGTCTTTTTACGATTTTTCTTACTCCAAGCCTTAACAATAACTTGAATTTGCATTAAATTTTATGATTTAAAAGGCTACTAATAATCTGGAGTAACATCTGCCGTGGTATATGTTGAAAAGTCAAAACCATATCTGTGTTTGGCACCCAAATTGGCTTATTTTGATTGAGCATGGCCCTTGAGTTGTCAGATTGCCACATGGTTAATTCAATTTGGAAGGTAGCACAATTATAATAACCAGATCATGTACCATTATTCTGGATGTCTTAATGTTCAAATTGGATGAACAATTAGGAGTTGAAACAGCTGCTTTTCAATTAGCTATTATAATACCCGCCCCCCCTCCAAATGCAAGTCCACCTGAGATTTGTGGATTTGGTTGAGGCATGCAGCAAAACCGCATTCTGGTACAGAAAACAAGCCTCTCTCTGAAGACAAAGCTATTGTTTGAGCCAGGGGTCAGTGGACTCTGACCAAGCATTTCATTTTACCATCTTGGTCATAGTGTGGGTTGCTACTGATTGATTCATTAACCCTCTAGAGTTCACATTCTTATGTCAAAAACTTACCCGTGTAGGGAAAAAAAGATTCTATGTGAGCTTATTCATTTTATTTAAAAGGCTAGGTTGCAGTCGTGTGATTGACAAGGTTACTTTGAGGCCTGGGAATGCCATGATTGCTCTATTTTAATTTGACTGAGTCCAAATCCTATATCCAGAATCGTTTGCCCTTTTTACCATTTCATCTCACTGTAGTCTCTCCCTTTTCTGCTGAGAGTTGTCACCTATTTAACTTAATTTTACTTATCACTTACATGTTCGTTCATTGAGCAGATGTTTTTCATGTACACACACACAACGGACCCTTGAACAACAGCTGCACATTTGACCCCTGCACAGTTGAGGCTCTGCCTATAACTTTCAGCTCCCCCCAGACTTAATCACTAATAGTGAGAATACAAGCGATCACTTTTTACCACCAAATGCAATTTATTGGAAAGATGAAGTGCTCACAGGGAGGAGAATCACATCACATATTTTAAGTGGATACTTGCAACACTTTAGCTCACCACAGTAGCAATAGGAGGTGACTGAAATTATTACAGTAGTACAGTACCCACTATAGTTAATTTTATGCAGTTATGATTTAACACTGCTTCTATGTTTACATTTCTCTTGACTGCAAATGGTACCATGTATGACTTATAAGTGTTTGTATAAGTTTAGACAGATTGTAACTTTTGTAATAGATTTGTATATATTTTCTGGTAGTGAGTGATAAAATATACTAGCATCTACATAGATTTTATGCATTCATTACATACATTTTTCTTAATTTTTTAATTTTTAAAAAAGATTTATTTATTTATTTGACACAGTAAGAGAAATCACAAGTAGGCAGAAGCAGGCAGAGAGGCCGGCAGAGAAAGAGGGGGAAGCAGGCTCCCTGCTGAGCAGAGAGCCCAATGTGGGGCTCGATCCCAGGACCCTGGGATCATGAACTGAGCCGAAGGCAGAGACTTGACCCACTGAGCCACCCAGGTGCCCCTTTCTTAATTTTTTATTAACAGATTTTTATTTGTCAGAGAGGGAGAGAGTACACAAGCAGGGGGATAGTGGCAGTCAAAGGGAGAAGCTGGCTCCCTCCTGAGCAAGGAGCCCAATGCAGGACTTGATCCCAGGACCCCAGGATCATGACCCAAACCAAAGGCAGACACCCAACTGACTGAGCCACCCAGGCATCTCCCTTTTTCTTAATTTTTTGAATATTTCTAGGCTACATGGTTTGTGAGTTGCCCCACTGTATATATAGATATAAATAGTTACTAAAACTATTTTTGTAATATATAGACACACACACACACACACACATATATGAGTAATTACAGTGTAAGAGGAAAAAAAAAGGGACCAACTATCAGACCTTTCCATTAGCCAGATCAGAGATGGATGTATAAGTTAGGGCAGTAATCATGAAAGCAGAAAAGAAAGTATATCAGTTTAGCTATCACTGCATAACAAACTACTCTTAAACATAGTGACTTAAAACTATAATTATATATTATTGCTTACAAGTCTTTTTTTAAAAATATTTTTTAAAGATATTTATTTATTTGACAGAGAGAGAGAGAGAGAGATCACAGGTAGGCAGAGCAGCAGGCAGAGAGAGAGAGGGAAGCAGGCTCCCCGCCGAGCATAGAGCCTGATGTGGGGCTTGATCCCAGGACCCTGAGATCATGACCTGAGCTGAAGGCAGTGGCTTAACCCAGTGAACCACCCAGGCGCCCCTCTTATAAGTCTTTTAAGCTGATCTCATCTGTACTCACTGGTGTATCTTCAGTTGTCTGGGAGGTCTGCTGGGAGGAGGGGTGCTGGTTGGTCTGGGATGATCTCATCCTATATGAATGCTTGTTGGTTGGAGTGATGGGAGAGATTGGACCATATGTCCTTCATCATCCAGCAAGCTCTTCTGAGTTTGTTCACATGTCTATGGCAAGTTCCAAGAGAGTGAGGGCTTCTCAAGGCTCTGGCAGGAGTTAGTGTGCTGTTACTTCTATCCCATTCTATTGGCCAAAGCAAGTTTCAAGTGTAGCTCAGATTTGAGAGGTGGGAAGGAGCTGCAAAGTTACATTGGAAAGAGCATGGATATAGAAGAGTGAAGAATTTTAGCTGCTTTTGCAGTCAATTTACTGCAGATAGGAAGGATATGCAAGAAGGTGTGGAAATGAAAATTTGGTGACTTCTACCCTTGAAGGTAACTTGAAGATTTATGGCTTGTGTTTTTGGATGGTGATATCATTAAATTGTATTAGAAAGGAAGGTGGGGGTAGCTAGGGAGGGAGAAAGTTTTAAGGTGCAGGTAGAGGAAGAAAGGGTAAAGAGTAGGAAAGAATAAGAACGAGTGAAAAGGAAAATGAGTTTAGTCCTGTCATGCCAAACTTTAGGTGTCTTTGGGACATCTAGATGGAGATATTTAGCCATATTATTGGTAGAATTGAAGATTCTCCAAGAGAAAAATTTAAGTCTAGAAACACAGATATAGCAGTTATGAGCATATTGGGTGCCAGAAGTTGATGAGGTTGCTAAAAAGAGATTGTGTGCAAAGATAGGAGGACTGAAGGCACAGTCATCCTTACACATAAGGAGTGGGTGAACAAAGAGGAGTCATCAAAGCAGGTCTAGGAAGTAGTTAGTGAGAGAATATAGTGACCTGGGAATCAGAAAGGAAGGAAGTCTCCAAATGAGGAAATTCCATTGTTGGAGATGTTATGGAGTCCGAATCAGCTGAGGGTGGATGAGAAACCATTTGGTCCATTGCTATCTTCATGATGGGGTTGAAGAATTAGTAGGAAATGTAGTGATGGAGGAGTGAAGTGGGGGAAAGCCAACGGGTATAGAAGCTAGCTCAAGAGACCATCTGTGTAGGATAGGAAACAACATGAGTGTCTTTGTAAGCTAATGGAACCTAGGGATGAGGAAGAATTTGAAGACGGGTTATAAATGAATCAGGATTACAGAGGAATGGGATGGGATGGGCAGAATTAAATCCTTTATATAGATACTTAATTTAATCCTCCCCAAAACTTTGTGAAACAAATTTCTCACCCTTTTATAAATTAAGAAACTAAGACACAGAGACATCAAGTAACTTACAAAGTCACACAGCTATTAATTGGTGGACCTAATTCACTGTTTCTTTCTGAACCCTCACCATAAGATTTGTTTTTGATTTGTTTGTGTTTTTAAAAAACATACCAGCTATAGTGCCTTTTAGAGGGGAAGAGGCAAGTCCTTTGAGGGCAGGTATAAAGTTTAACTTTTCTTTCTGTCTCTCACTGTGTCTTAGATAAAATTTGGGAGGTTTAGTATATTTTTAATTGATAATTTTGAATAGATAATCCATATATTTAAACTGATCAGAAATCAACTAAATGCATGGAAATTTTCTAAAATTTCAGAAAATGAAACTTTTAAAAACAGAACTCCAGCTCCACATCTTTCAAGTGTAATTATCAGAGAAAGACACAAACTAAGTTTGAGTAATTATAGTGGTTTGGAGTTAGAGAACACTTTAGCATAAGGAAAAAAGTGCTACAAATAACAGTTTGCAAACAGACCTGTTTGATTCATGTAGTAGCTAATAAATTGAACATGTGTAATTAAAAATATTGAAGAGTTGCTATAATTAGTGTAAAATTAAGTAGCTTCCCATTAACACTAGTAAGAAATAATGTTTAACAGTTGAGGATGAAAAAAATTGGTGGAGATGTTTATGATTTTGAATAGGGCTTTCTGGAACTTTTAAAGGCTTTTGAGGATACTGATTTCTATTTTTATTTTTGAAGTTACAGAAGTAATACATGCTTACCCTAAATATTGAAGTAGTGGAGAATAAATTAAAGTTCTCCTAGAGGTAGTTATCGTTAATGGTTATGTAGATTCTTGCAGGACTTTTTTCTGTGTATTTATAAACATGCTTGTGTCCATACATGCAGAGGTTTTTTTTTATCAGTCATTTAAAACTTTATTGAGGTATGAGTGTGCAGTAAACTGTGTACATATTACAGTACACAACTTGGTGAATTTGACATATGTACGTACCAATGAAGCCATTATTGTGGTGAAGATGATGAACATACTCATCACTCCATCACTCCCAAACGTTTCCTCCTGCTCTTTGTAATCCATCTTTCCTCCCCATCCACAGGCAACCACTGATCTGCTTCCTGTTTCCACCAATTAGCTTGCTTTTTCTAGAATGTTATGCAAATAGAATCACATAATAGGTATTGTTTTGTTTCTCTGGATTCTTTCATTCAGTGTAAATATTTCGAGATTGATCCATGTTTGAACTATCAATATATATTGATAGTTCACTTTTGTTGTTTTTGGGTAGCATGCTATTGTGTGGGCATACCACTGTTTGTTTGTTCATTCATTCATCAAAGGACACCCGGGGCTGTTTTCTAAGAGTTTGGAGCTGTTGAAACTGCCAGGTACGGATCTTCATGTGGACTCTGAGTCCATTTTTCCTGGCTTGATACCTAGGGGTAAAATGGCTGGGTTGTATAGCAGATATACATTTAACTTTTTAAGAAACTGCCAAGCTATTTTTCAAAGTGGTGGTTGTAATCCTCTTAGATAGATTTCACTGTATATTGATATTTAACTTTTTCTCCCACTTAATATACAGATACTTTGTTTTTGTTATTGGCCCCCTTGATACTGTTGAATTTGATCACATCCTTATATCCATAATTACAGTTATAAAGAAATTTAAACCACTAGTAAGTTCTTTTAGACCTTAAGAAAATTGCTAATTCTATAAACTACTCATTTTCCTAGATACTTTTTTAAGAATTTATTTCACAGTGCCAGCAGGGATCAGCTTGAAATAATCCTGGCATATTTACTCATAGACATATTTACTAATTTTTATTTATTTACTAGTAAGTATTAATAGAGTCAACTGCAGTACAGCAAACCAAAAGGTGTGAGAAGCTATTCTCATAATTATTCAGTGGTGGTTAGTAGACCAGTGGTTTGTTCCTTTGTTTTTTTTTTTTAAGATTTATTTATTTTAGAGAGTGTGAGGTGGTGGGGAGGGAGGCATGGAGGGAGAATCCTCAAGCCTAGTTCCCGCTTAGCATGGAGCCCAATGCAGGGCTCCATCCTGGGTCCCTGAGATCAGGACCTGAGCTGAAATCAAGAGTGGGCTGCTCCTAACTGATCTGAGCCACCCAGGTGCCCCTGTTCCTTTGTTTTTACATTTTCTTTCCTTTTATTTGCACCATTCATTCCTGATCTCCTCCTTCTCTTTGTCTTTTTACTTGTCTTCTTGTCATGTAATATTTTTCCCATTTCTCCCTTCTTCTTTCTCCTCTTTCTCACTAACTGCTTTGCCTCACTTTTCTTTGCGAGCTTACTCCACCTTTTCGTGGACATACACACAAACTCCTCCCATCAGCAAGTGTGTATTTGTGGGCAACAAGACTTCCCAGCCCTCTAAAGGGCTCCCCATCACAGAATGGAAGGGGTTGAAAAACACTACCTTTGGGGCCTCCAAGCATTGGTATATGTTCAAAAATCTTTCCAATGACTTGATGCCACTGATAATCGGGGTCTCTTGTTAAGTCCCACAGAATGTTTACATTAGGCTGTGAATAGCACTCTACACAAGGCTGGGCTATCCAGCTCTACAACTGGTTCTGAATGTAGTTTATTCATATCAAAGTCACGATCCTTTTGGAATATCAATCTTGGGTCAGGTGGCTGTGAGGACTGACAGAAGCAGAAGTATCATAACTTCTGGGTCACTATAAAAGATGCATTGCATGTTCGAACACACATACCTACCTACATTTTTGCTGCTGTTACTAGTTTTATTATCTTTTTTTTTTTTTTAACAGGGTCATGTTTCTTTAAGTACAAAATCCTTTCAGTGACATTCATTATATGGCATCAAAGAAAAAGTCAGGCTGTTTGGCTCTCTCTGTTGTCAATAACAGGCATTAAAAAGCAGATTTTAGGGACGCCTGGGTGGCTCAGTTGGTTAAGCGGCTGCCTTTGGCTCAGGTCATGATCCCTGGTGCCTTGGGATCATGCCCTGAGCCAGCGTCCTGGGATCGAGTCCCACATCAGGCTCCTTGCTTGGCAGGGAGCCTGCTTCTCCCTCTGCCTCTGCCTGCCACTCTGTCTGCCTGTGCTCGCTCTCGCACGCACTCTCTCTCTCTCTCTGACAAAAAAAAAAAAAAAAAAGAGCAGATTTTAACCAGTTAACTTTCTTCTTGAATGACTGTGACACTTGACAGCAGCTGAGGTAAGAGCTGCAAGTCTCATTCAGCCTGTTCCTATAAACCATGTGCTCTTTTGATTTGGCTTATTGAATACAGCATAGCGGATTTCTGTATGGCTGTGGTCCAGAATTCTGTGCTTTTATTCCTCTGAGCTAAAGGTCGCGTATAAATTAGCAAAAATTTCTAGGAGAATGTATGCTTTGCTCGTTTAAAGGATTATTTATGAGCAGCCAATATAACCTGTATCTCCCGCACCTAAGTAATTCAAAGGCATTTAACAGGTAGATTAAGAGGGAGCTATTTATGCGACAGCTTAGAGTTTATGAAACAGTTCAGGGAGCATGACTGCATAAATTTGATTCAAATCACTAGTTGGATATGATTAGACATACTTTTGTCCTGTAGAAGGTACATTCGTGGTGTTTGAGATAACCTTGTATGTTACTCCTCTCAGCAGGATCTTCTGTATAGATAAGGAAGAATTTTTTTTTTTTTAATTTCAGCTTTGTTGGGGAATAGTTGACATACAAAATTATAGGATATTTAAAGTGTACATCATGGCGATTTAATATATGTGTATGTTATAAAAGGACTCTCCTCTTAATTAACATATCTACCACCTCACATATTTATTTTTGTGTGTATGTATGAAAACATTTAAGTTCTATTCTCTTAATAAATTTCAATAATTTATAATTTATAATAACATTATTATTTATAATATATAATTTATAATAATTTAACTCTGTTTTATCAACTGTAGCCACCATATTTTACATTAGATCCTCAGACCTCATTAATCCTGTAGCTGAAAGTTTGTACCCACCACCAGGTCCTGACAACCATGGAAACAGAGTAGAAAAGTAGGAGGTACTTTTATGAAACAATCATTCTCAAATAGAAGACTCCAATAGCAAGTAAACCATTTAAAAAAACCCTCACATTTGCTTTGTACCTGCTCATAATCAGTCTTGCACATGGCTTTCAAATCTGGCCATGTATATCTTTTGCTTCCAATATTTTAGTAGCTTGTCATTCCCTTCAGAATGCAACCTTAAATGGTTAGAACTGTGCTTCTCAAATTTTAAAGTGCATATAAGTCATCAGTAAAAAATGCTGATTGGACGTGGTGAGCTCAGTGGTGGAGGTTGATGGACTTCAGATCAAACAAATTAGAAGGCTCTTCCAAGGACTAACCACACTTAGAGTAGCAAGGCATTGGAGCATAGTAAGTAGGCAAGGCTCTTCATCATCTGGTCCCTCCTGCATGGTGGCAGCAGCCTTTGCCATTCTTTCTCCATGTCTCCACCTCACCTCACCCCTTGGTTCTTCTGTACACCTCTCGTTCCCATTACATGGGATTTCGGTTCTCTAAATGTGTCTCTACCTATGCTCTGCCTTCTCCCTGAACCACTCGTCATATTCCCTTGCTGCTTGCTAGTCCTTCAGCCTTCAACCACACAGGTCACCTCTCCTGCAAAGCCTTCCCTGACTGCAAAGCATCCTGTGGGATTTGCTTTTCAGGAGAGACGTAACGTACTTGAATTTTGAGTGTTTTTTAAAGAATGGCAAGTGGATGTATTTGGAGTAGCCAAAAAGATCCATATTGGAGAGTGATATAGAATGTTGGATAAATAATTGTACAATTAAATTGATGTTGGTCAAAAATAGGTAGAAAGGTGAAGGAAAAAAACTGTTGACGGAAGATCCTAAGGCCCTCATTGATGACTTTGGGGAAATGTGTTTTTGTTGCTGCTTCCAGGAATTTTTAAAAGAGAAAAACTGGGAGAGAGTGAAACTATGCTTTGTGTGTGAATGTATGTTTCCCACTGGGAGAGTAAATTCACCAGGTGAGAAAAGGAATACTGCTGTAAAGTGCTGGGGAGCCGGGAGGGGGGGAACTCCTTACTTCTCTAAGGCTGCAGCTTTTGAGTGTAATTTAAAAGACAGTAACACCATTTTGACTCCTGGTTCTACTGTTTACTAATTCTATGACCTGAACAAGTGGCCTAACCTCTCAGAACATACTTCCCTACCTGTAAGTGAGGGTAATATTGCTTACCTGTTAAGATTTGTAGCAGTATTAAATGAGATAATATATAGAACACATGTTGTAAGTTAATTCTCTCTTTTCCCCTTTAGGGCTACGGGGTCAAGCCTAATAAAAATGTGAGCTACAGTATTATTGAAAGACCTCATTATGTTGTGGACAGGCAGCTTAGAACTCTAGGTCCACTTTATGAATTCACTTTAACAGGTTCATCTGATGGATGTGTGTGAGTATGTGTGTGTGTGTGTGTACTTTTTTTTCTGTTATTAATGAAATAGGCTTTGTTTTTAATAGCTATTAGAAGATGAAAGACCTACCCAGACATTTCATAGTGATTGATTCTCAGTTTATAAATTGAATGTCATATATAGAATGTTTAATTGGTGTGATAAATTGTGATTACATAAAGTTTAATGAATGGTTCTGTATAACAGGCACTGACTGAATATCCACTAAGTGTGAGGTGATTAAGAGGAAGAGAAAGGAAAACCAGGCCAATCATAATCTTAGAAAATGATATATGAAACAGCTGCAGAAAAGAATACTGTAAAGTCTATTAAAAAATGACTTAAGGTACTAAAACTCTGGAATTGAGTTTGAAGAGATAATCATTTGGGAAAAGCAAAAACAATCCTAGTAGAATCATTTCTGCTGTAGTTTTGACAGATCATGTATTTTTCTCATTATAAATTTCTGCTTGGATGAAGTTGCTAAGTGACATGGGTTTTGTTACAAAACCTCACTCTTCTTAATGCTTTCTTGATTCTTCTGGTTCCCTGATGCAAAGTGTAAAATTGCATGGAATGTTCTTCCTGCACAGTTGAGCTATTAAGCAGAACTAATTCTTTGTGGAATGACAACAAGGCATACGAAAGGCATCTCTTGGATCAGGCAATATAAGGCAAACCCTTGGCAAACGGTTGAAGGGCAAGTGGCCTTGGTGAAGAAAAAGCAACGGCGCTTTTTCTCTTCTCCTTGAATTCATAGGAGTCACACAAGTTGAACAGCTTTGAAGCTGGATGATGTGGCTTACTAGACATGTTTTTTCTGTACTGTTTCATGCTTGTTTTTGCCAGCAAAGGGGCCAAGAATAATCACTTGATAAATGCATTAGCATGTCTCATACACTTCTGTGACCACACGCGATTGGTGGAAAGACAGATAATTTGAGAAGAAGAAAATCCCAGTTGGGGATGTTTTTCAAAGTAAGATCAGATTTTACTCCCAACTAACAGGATTCTGTCTTGATTATGAGAGTACCATATGGAGACTGATTATTTAAAAAAGACTTTTACCTCCAGGTTAAGTAGAAGTTGGGAAAGGTGAAAGGCAAAGTGAATAGTGCTGTATTTTAATTTTGTAAGTTCTAAAAAGGAAGACAAGGAATATTAGTAGTAATTTCATGGTGGTTTAAAATATATTGGGCACCTGGGTGGCTCATTTGGTTAAGTGGCTGCCTTCAGCTTGGGTCATGATCTTGGGGTCCTGGGACTGAGCCCTGTGTTGGGCTCCCTGCTCAGCAGGGAGCCTGCTTCTCCCTCTCCTGCTGTGTTCTCTCCCTTTGTCTCTCAAATAAAAATAAATAAAATCTTTTTAATTGAGAACCGTTTTTATTTCAGTGGATTTTTTTCCTATTGGCAGCCAGCTCCTATTTATTTTGCTTGGTGTGTGATTTTCCTTGTTCCTAATCTCGTCCTTAAATTCCTACCAGAACAGACCCTTTCTCTTAGAGCATCATATTTCTGCATCTGCTTCTGGTGTTCTTATGATCCGGTCCTGAGAAACCACCCCTGTTGCCTGTCGCTCTCCAGTTGGTGCTGATCTCTTGAGGATGGACACCATGAGTCCAGCAGAACACAGGCCAAGGGGTAGCTAGAGAGGACTGTACTTCATTGGTAGCTGAGATGTCAGGAGAAGCAGCTGTGGCTTCAGCATTGCAACCTTCATTCATGGGACTCCTTCCATCTCTCTTTTAGGAGAGCAGAAGTATGGCTGTGGCACACGTGTGTGCGCAGCACAGTGTACTTCTGTCTAAGCATTCAGTGGTGCAGTTTAATCCTGAAGGAGCTCTTGGATGTTCAGTGGTCTTCGTCAGACATGAATTCCAAAACCCTGTCACCACTCTAGAAAATCTGTTTCACATGTGAGGTTCTTTGGCTCAAGCCATTTGGTTCTAGGACCCGATTTCTAAATAATTTCAAGCCTGGTCTGATGGGATCTGTGTCAGGCTGAATATTATGTGACTTCCCAAGACAGGCTCAATGTCAGGGGGCCTGGGAACTGACACACATCTGGAGTGTATGCAGGGTCAGTGGCCTGCAAAAGGTCCCTGCCAGAAATGCAGCCCTGCAGGGCGCAGCTGGCATCAAGAGGCCCAGGACTGTGCTGGGCTCCTCAGGAAGGGCTCATTTTTTGGGTGCATGCCTGCGTGCGTGTGTGTGTTCACATATGTGTGTGTGGTGCCTTACTGACTCCCTAATCTTCTAGTTTCCCAGCTGAGGTGTGACAGCTTTTCCCTCATTTCCATAGGAAGAGGAATAGGAGAGCTCTAGGTTTCTTACTCCTCCTGTTCCTCAGGAGTGTATACCCATTCCTATTTATTAGGATAAATATTTGTCTACACTTTTCATTATGGCATGCTAAAGATAATGTAAACTTAGTTCCAGCCTCATGTGTTCCTTCAGAGTGTTATGCCCACATTCTCCTGTGTATACCCTCCCGATGATGGAGATGGTGAGGGAACTGAGTGTACCCTGGGTATATCTTACTCATTTGTGTATCAAGTATCTGTTGAGTGCCTTTTTTGTCTCTGTGCTCTGCCAAGAATACAAAGATGAAAAGACACAGGCCTTGTCCTGTGAGCAGAGGCACAAAGTTGAGCTGATAAAGCAATGGAACAAGCAGTATACTCCCAAGATCTTTGGAGTATGAAAGAATTCTGCACTTGGGAAAATCAGGTGTGACCTCACAGAAGAAGTAAAGACGGTCTGCAGGAGTTGGCTTGTAAAATTTATGTGTTACCATCTTGCTTAATTTATAATTCTTTATTAAGCATAACTAGAAAATTAAAAGCCTTTCTGTTTTCTAAAGAACATAGCCTTCTTTAAAATTTATTTTTTAATTTATATACTTAAAAAAAGTAAAGCTGGTGGGGAGCTGATGGCTCAGTCAGTTAAGTGTCTGACTCTTGATCTGGGTTCAGGTCATGATCTTGAGGCCCTGCCTCTGGCTCTGTGCTGTGCTCAACAAGGAGTCTGCTTGAGGATTCTTTCCTCCCCTCTGTTCCTCCCCCCCCACTCACATGCTCTCTTGCTCTCTTTCTCTCAAATAGATAAATAAAAATCTCCTTTTAAAAGATGTAAAGTTTACTTTATCGGGTCCATAGTTTTGTGAGTTTTGACATATGCAAAGGCATGTAACTGTCACCACAATCAGGATACAGAAGAGTTTCATCACCCCAAAGCATTCTTTCACTGCCCATGTCATAGTCCAACTCCTCTTCCCCAACTCCTGCAGCCACATTATCTTGCATTTCCCAGAATGTCATATAAATGAAATTATACAGTATGTGGGCTTTTGGGTTTTGCTTTTTTCATGTAGCCTAATGTATTTGATATTTATCTGTGTTGTCGATTGTGTTTTTTTTAATTTTTTAAGGTTTTATTTATTTACTTGACAGAGAGAGATCACGAGCAGGCAGAGAGGCAGCCAGAGAGAGAGAGGGAAGCAGGCTCTCTGCTCAACGGGGAGAGCAGAGAGCCCGATGCGGGGCTCGATCCCGGGACCCTGAGATCACGACCCGAGCTGAAGGCAGAGGCTTTAACCCACCGAGCCACCCAGGCACCCCTAGCTTGTTCCTTTTTATTGCTGAGTAATATTCCATTGTATAGATTTACTGTGGTTTATCCATTCACCGGTTGAAGGATGTTTAGTTGTTTAGATAGCTTACAGTTTGGGGCTGTTATAAATAAAGCTTCTGCAATCTTTCTTGTATAGGCTTTTGTGTGAACATAAGTTTTCATTTCTGTTGAGTACTCTACTTAAAAATGAGAATGCTGTAAGTGCCTATGATAAGTGTTTAAGAAGCTGCCAGGTTATTTTCCAAAGTGACTTCGAATTTGAATTCGCACCAGCATTGTATGAGGATGCCCGCTATTCCACACCCTCAACAGCACTTGGTGTTGTCAGTGTTTTTTATGTGAGCCGTTCTAATAGGTGTGTAGTGGTATCTCCTTGTGGTTTTAATTTGCACTTCCTTATGACTATAGCTAATGAGGTTGATCATCTTTTATTTAGTTGCTGTTCTACATTTCCCTTGGTAAAGTATCTGTTTGTATCTTTTGCCCCCCTTTAACTGGGTATTTCCCAATTACTGAATTTTGAGAGTTCTTTGTATTCTGGATACAAATACTTTGTCGGATATGTGATTTACAATTTTCTGTCCCAGTTTATGGCTTGTCTTTTCATTCTTTTAACAGTGGTGTTTTTTTTTTAAGATTTTATTTATTTATTTGACAGACAGAGATCACAAGTAGGCAGAGAGGCAGGCAGAGAGAGAGGAGAAGCAAGCTCCTGCTGAGCAGAGAGCCCGATGTGGGGCTCGATCCCAGGACCCTGGGATCATGACCTGAGCTGAAGGCAGAGGCTTTAACCCACTGAGCCACCCAGGTGCCCCAACAGTGTTGTTGTTGTTGTTGTTGTTTTAATCAGGAGCAGAAGCTTTTCTGTTTTGTTTGATGGAGTCTAGCTGATAAATTTTTTCTTTTCATGGATTGCATTTCTAGTGTTGTATCTAAGAACACTTCACCTGACCCAAGGTCACAGAAATTTTTTTGTATTTCCCTCTAAAAGTTTTATACTTTAATGTTTCCTGTTGAAGTCTGTGACCCATTTTGAGAGAGAGCGAGAAGGAGGGAAGAAAGGAGGTGGGCGAGGGGGAAGGGGCGAAGGGAGAGACTCTTCAAGCAGACTCCCCACTGAGCCCACACCTGACACTGGGCTCATTCTTATGATCCATGAGATCGTACCTGAACCAAAACCCAAGAGTCAGATGCTTAACCAGCTGAGCCACCTGGGCACCCCTTGAGTTCATTTTTATGTAAGGTATAAAGTGTAAGTCAAGATTTGGGGGTTCAGTTGCTTAAACACTATTTGTTGAAAAGTCCATCCTTTCTCTCTTGAATTGCTCTTGCAACTTTGTAAAAAATGAATTGACATATTTGTTTTGGTTTATATCTGTGCTCTTCTGTTCCTTTGATCTATGAATCTGTCCTTTTGCCAATGATTATTGGCAAATGATTGCCTTGATTATTGTAGTTTTATCATAATTCTTGAAATTCTGTCTTTAAATCAAGCAGTGCAAACCCTCCAATTTTGTTCCTCCTTTTCAAAATCATTTTGGCTATTCTACTTTTGCCTTTCCACTGACATTTTATGATAGGATGTAGCTTTTTATTCTATATGTAAGGACAGGTGTGGCCTGGGAAAATTGTCTGTCTTTAGTCTTCTGTGACTTCTTTCTTCCATGTATTTTTACCCAACCTTCTTTCTACTGGCTACTTAATATATTTATGCCACTTTGAGGCTTAAGAGTTCCCTGCTGTAGACTTGACAACACTCTTGAGAATTCACTTCTCCTTTTTGGGAACTGGAAATGCCTTAGTCTCAGTAAGTTTGCCATTGAAAATTATGGATAGCTTGGAACATATCATTGAAGATTGAGATCATCCATGTTGGGTCTTTTTTTAAGGCTACAGTGGCTATAGCTGGACCAGTTTTCTCTATTAGCTCCATGAATCTTGTGTTTTCAAGTTCAAGGATGGATCAGGGGATACTGAACTGTGCCTATGGGAAAGTTCTTTGGGAGTGGAAGGAAGGTCAGTGATGACTGAGAAAAACACCACCATTTTTCTTTTTTAAAAATCAGCATTATTGATACATAGTTCACATGCTATTCAGTTCACCAACTTAAAGTATATAATGAAAAAAATACTTGGTATGTTCACTTGGGACACCCATCACCACAATCCAATTTGGGGACATGTTCCTACTCCCTAAGAGAAAGCTGGGCAGCCATAAGTAACCACAACTGTGGTCCCCCCATCCTTCCCATACACAACCATAAGCAACTGGGTCCATTCTTTGCAGCTCAGCACCCAGGCTGGGTATCAGAGTCGATGAATGAGTGGAGAAGGACACTACCATTCTGCGTATGAAGACACTGAGAGCTGGAGAGAGCTTACTTTTGACAGGTCCTACAGCTCATTCATGACAGAGCTTGGAAAGAATACAGGTCCCTGACCTCAGTCCAGTCCTGTTTCTCAATTTGCATTGCTTTCTGCCCCATATCTAAGGTCCATTCATACCCCAGCTCAGGAGCCCATTCATGCCTGTAATCTTATTCCCTCCTCAGAAGAACCTGTGAAGTAGAGGGCACTACCTCAAGGGAGAATCTGATCTATGTGTGTTAAAGGCAGTGAGTAAGTGAGCCGAGACCATACCTTAGAGCTCCTGACTCCAGGATCTCTCTTTCTACCACAACGACCTCTGTGTCAGAGATTTAGCTTCCAAGAGCACAACGTATGCTGCTGGAATAATAGTGTCGTGGAAGGCACCTTGAGACCATGAAGGTCATTCAACATTCCACCCAATTTGGAAATCTTTTACCATATTCTTTAAGGTGAAAAACAAGCAGCAACTTTTACATTGATTTTTATTACTCATAAATATTTATTATACATTTTTAGTAGTTACCTACATATGCATTCATTTATTTAATCAACCAATAAATAAAATTCTCTGCCTCAGTCTTGCTTGTCTCCTAAAACAATTATCTTTGGCTGCCACTAAAATTTTTTTTTGAGTTCTCATTGAGCTGTTTTTAAGTTTTTCAAAGAGGTAAAATGTCTTTGCTTAAGTTTTTGCTTTTTTCATAGTCCTGTGGACTCACATCTTTTGCTCCAGTCTGTCTTCATCAACATTGGCCCATACCATTCTATTAAGCCCAGCATTGTTGTCAAGTGCTAGCTCTTTGACGCCTGCAAAAAAAACACTTTGGTTGGCTTGCTCGTATTTTATTAAGAATAAAAGAAGTCATGAGAGTGAATTCCACCTCTCCAGTTGAGTGATCATGAGACTGTTGTCAATATAATTTTTTATGGTTTTTTTTTTCACTTAGCATGTCACAGACTTTTTCCTATGTGACAACATAGTCATTTTAAGGGCTCTGAGTTCCATTAATTGAAGATTGAATAGTGTCCATAGGCATTTTGTTGTTGTTGTTATACATTAACCTTTTTTGGTACTGTACTACCAATAGCAATGTGTTACGAGAATGTTTGTTATCTTGCACTGTTGGAGGAACATTTGCCCCAAGTTCTGGTCATACTGGTTCCACCTCCCACACATCTCTATTCTGTCCCCATGTTTCCATCTCCAGTCATTCCTCCAGTCCAGGCCATAGTGACTGTTACAGAATGTCTTCCAGAAAAAAAGGAATATGGAAATTTGAGAAGAAAGAGTGAGAGAGAGGGACAGAATTAGGAGAGAGGGAAGAAATAGAGGAGCAAGGAGATTGTGTTAGTGGCTGGACAACAGAAAGTCAATGATTATAATTTTTTCTCTAAGATGAAAATTGATGGCCAAGTGTCAGGTAAATACAAATATGCCAGGCATCTCTACAGGGACACACTAAGCATTATGTTAAGAGTAAACAGTGATAAAAACAAGTCTTGAGTGGTGAAAAGTTAAAAAAAAAAGTATCTGTGGGAGAGGTGAATTTTTAGTCAGTTCCAATTTAGTTCAGTGTCCATGTTCAGAATCCTAGGGGAGTCAGCAGCCTCTTCTATTTTCTGTTAGTTGAGTATCTCCCCCAAGGAGGGTTATGGTTTCTTTCTCCAGGTGTTTTCTGGGCAGGTGCACTGGATGAACTATATTTGCTGTACCCCATTCCACCTTGTACTATAGTAACCCCAAATGCTGGGCCTACCTGTGTTCTCTGCCCCTGTTTCTCTCACTGGTAGTCTCATTAAAGCTTTCAGAAGTTTTAGCTGGCACCCCACATGCATCTCCCTCTCCCCTCCCTCTTTCTCCTTTATGTACTTATATTTATAGGTCCTGATGGTTGCCTAGTCTGAGAATCAGGCAGCCATGAATTCTGACACAATCCTCCCCAGTTTAGGTCAGTTTGTTTTAAACCAAATCCATGAGCACTATGTGCATTATGACTTCTTCTCTTAAGATACATTTCATTCCCCGGGGCGCCTATGTGGGTCAGGCAGTTGAGTATCTGACTCTTGATTTCAGCTCAGGTCATGATCTTTGGGTCATGGGATTGAGCTCTGTGATCAATCTGCTTGAGATTCTGTCCCTCTCTACCTGCCCCTTCCCCTACTCATGAGCATTCTCACACACACGCTCTCTCAAATAATCTTTTTTTTTAAAGATTTTTATTTATTTATTTGACAGAGAGAGACCACAAGTAGGCAGAGAGGCCGGCAGAGAGAGAAGGAAGCAGGCTCCCCGCCGAGCAAAGAGCCCGATGCGGGACTCGATCCCAGGACCCTGAGATTATGACCTGAGCTGAAGGCAGAGGCTTAACCCACTGAGCCACCCAGGCGCCCCTCAAATAATAAATCTTAAAAAAAAAAAAAAAGGATAAATTTCATCTCCAAGGAGGTTCCTGATCCCTGCATACATATACAGTTGACCCACAAACAACATGAATTTGACCACTGTGTGGGTCCCATGTGTGGGTCCACTTATACATGGATTTTTCAGTAAATATAGTATAATATTGTAAATGCTTTTTCTCTTGGTTTTCTTAACATTTTTTCCTCTAGCTTTGTTGTAAGAACACAGTATATAATATATATATATATATAAAACATAGAAAAATGTGTTAATCAACTGTTTATGTTATCTGTAAGGCTTCTTCCAGTCAACAGTTGGCTACTAATAAAGTTTTGGGGAAGTCCAAGTTTTTGACTGCACTGGGAGGTGGAGGTGGGGGGGTTAGTGCCCCTAAAACTTCCGCGTTGTTCAGGGGTTAACTGTACACCTGCAGCTCTTCTCCCTTTCTTCTCTCCATCCCCCGCCCCTGTCCCATGCCACTTCACCCTGCCCCAGCAGAAAGAATTAGGTGGCTGGAGTAATTCCAGAAGAATGACAGTGACAGAAAAGAGATGTACTGAATATTGGCTTGGCTTGAGTTCTATACTACTTTTTAGGATGGGAATATATAAGTATGTTTATAGTCAGAGAGGAAGAAACTAGTAATGAGGGAGTGATGCAAGAGGATGGGAATAATAAATAGAATAGGGGCCCAGAGATGGTTATCAGGGATGGGATTAAAGAGTGCCAGGAGAGAGCTAACCTTGGTACTTATTGGAATCGTTACTTCTTCCTCAGAACTGGGAGTGAAGAGAGAGAAGCAAGATGAAGAGGGAGAGATTCTTAGGTGGTAAGGAAGAAAATTTATGTCCAATACAATAATAGGGATAGCTGAAAATCATTTGCTGCCTTTAATGTTATGGGCACTGTGCTAAGTGCTCTGCATGCATTTACTTTCTATAATCCTTAAAACCCCCTTTTAAGAACCCTATTTTTCATAACCACGTTTTTAAAAGAAGATTTTATTTATTTGTCAGAAAGAGAAGGAGTGCACAAGCAGGAAGAACAGCAGGCAAAGGGAGAAGCAGGCTCCCTGCTGAGCAAGGAGCCCAGTGGGGGTCTTGATTCCAGGACCCTGGGTTCAAGACCTGAGCCGAAGGCAGACGCTTAACAGATTGAGCCACCCAGGCGTCCTTACATAACCACATTTTAAAAAGATTTTATTTTTTAAAGTAATCTTTACACTCAACAGCTCAAATTTAACAATCCCCAGATCACTCTACCAGCTGAGCAAGCCAGGCACCCCTACATAACCACCCATGTTTAAGAAGAGTAATTTGCTCAGGGTTAAACTGTAGGGAGTGCTCTAGCCAAAATTACCATAATCTTCTCAGGGAGATAAGAGTCAGAGTTTTCTGTTGCAGATAGGAAGGAGGTGGTAACGTGGTTCATTTGAAGTTCACTCTCAAGAAATCTCTGTTGAGTACCTTTTGAATGCAGGGCACTGTTCTGGCCCTTGGCAACACATGGACATATAAGACATGTTGTCTGAACTCAAGGAATTTATAATCTAGGATTCAAGTGGTTGGGAACCTGAATAAATTGGAAAGTTAGAGAATTCCTAAAACCACTTATTAAGAAGAGAACTGTTGAACAGCAGTGAGTGGCCCCACTGACAGAAGGGGACTTGAAGAGCTTTGTGTCACTCTTTCCAGTTAGAGAACTTGATGTGTGTGGCATTTGGCAGGACAGGGTTGATAAAATAGCAAAGAAACAGAGAATTCTCAGGTGTTATTAAAGGTATCTTTTAACATGGATATAGTAGAACTATACTGGAAAATAGTCTGGAAATCTTACATGTGGAATCTATTTCTGAAAGTCCCTGCATTCCAGCCTTGTTAAGAAGTTTCTAGCCTTTATTTTGTTTATATTTATCTTGACACATATTTTGGCTAAACACTTTCTTTGAAAAGCAAAGGTATACCTCTTAGCTGCTGGTTGTCAGAATTGCTACAGATTCAAGCAGATACTAAATTGAGTAGAAGTCAAGTAATAAACCATTAATGGAATAGCTATGTTATGCTCATACAGCGGAATAAAGAGGTTGACACCCAAGACACAAAATGAGTGAATCTGTCTTATGTTACATTATTTCTATTAAGGAGGTGAAATTTTTCTATAAAATCATTTTTTAAAAAAATAAGTACAAGTAGTTTCTTGCCTAGACTTATGGATATAATAAATTTTTAATTTCTGTTTTAAACTTGTACTTTGGTTGGTTTTTGCCTCAGTAGGTAAATCATCAGGGTAAACAAATGGTTACCTGATCAGGTTTTTACCTCAGTAGGTAAAGCATCAGTTATCCTGATGCTTTAAGTAATGGATTGGGTCTCTGGGTTTACTTGCTCTTCATTTGCAGGTCAGTCTTCAAGTTTGAAGACTCAAAGTGAATTGGACCTGATGAGGTAAGAAATTACAGCTACGTTTGGATCAGTAGTGTCTGGGATAGACAAAAGCATGATTTGAAAGATCAGTGTCATAAAAATAAACTTTAATGTATAAACACTCCATGATGGACTTTGAAATTGTACACATGGGAGAGTCTGAGATAGAAATCTCCCTGTGTTCTTGATGAGCTTACAGATTGCCTCAGGCTACTGATAGATGACTTAGACCCATGGAAACAGCACAGAGACACTGGAACGTGACTACTGGCCATGTGCCCCTGCCATTTAGGACTCCCCACGGAGGGGGTGTGGTGGTAGCAACTGGTGCCATCCTCAACCATCTCAGGCCCTCAGAACTCTAGCTGATCTACAGCCTTAAGGACACTAGTGTAATCCCTGCATCAAGATTCTGACCCACTGAAGAATATTCTGTTGAGTGAAAGAATATTTTAAATTAGATTTACAAAAGAGAGTGATGTTTTTCTTAAACTAGGGAATAGTCTGTGAACTTATTAATTCATTTTTTTACTCTGTCCTCTGTGAACTTACTTTAAAATTATTGTATGGCTTTATCATTTCATACTGTGGTTCCATAATTTTTAGTTGGCTTTAAAATCAAAATGTCTTAAATATTTTTTTTTTTTAATTCATTGCAACCTTTTGGAAGCCTGAATGGCATCGTTTAATATGATAGTCCTGCATTTCCAGTGTAGAAATGTAGATATATTGCTTTCTGATCAAATAAAGGTTTGGAGAACATTTTCCTCTTAGCGTCTTTGATCCTTTTTTTTTTTTCCTGACTATAAATCATAGAAGCAAATGATTAAGCAGACAGGTGGAGAGGAGGAAGTCACAAATAAAATAGCCACTTACATTTATTGTGTTTGCAGGGTTGTTTTTGAGGATGGCACATGTTTCTCGAGACCTTGTTTCTTACCTATTTTATAGAGCTCTGGCCTCTTAACAGCACTGCTTTAATGACTTCTTGTGGGGTTCTTGGTTTATGTTAGCACTGGCTGTGGAGGGAAGAAAGAGGTCAGATTTCACAAGGAGGCCATAGACTTGTAAAATCATACCTAACTGGCAGAAACAAAGTCCATGTCAAGGAGAAAGCCAAGATTTGCATAAGAACATAAGATGTTTTGCCACTTAATGTCCCCCTTAAAAAAATAAAAATTACTCCTGAAACCAATATTGCACTGTATGTTAACTAAAATGTAAGTAATTTTTAAAAATATGAAAAAAAAGGTGAGAAAAAAATCAATATAGAAAAATACTTGTTGGAAAGCAAAGTTTAAGACTATTATGATAGAGATATGCATATTTACATAATTTACATATTCTAAAGTTTCTAAGTTTTCATGTAAAAGTTCATACAATTTGTTGAAAAGTAGCTATTATTCAGATGTTCTTTTTCCTGTAATTCTCAGATTGAGGGCCCTTGTTAGGTTGAGAATCAAGCATCCATAGCTCATAGGTGATGTCTACCGAAAGAATGAAGTTCAAAGTACTAAAAAGAAAGCAGATAAAATTAAAGTGAGGGATTTTATCAGGTAGTGGAACAATAGTAGAAAATTTATGCAGGCAAACTTTCCATTCCATGCCCCATGTAAGTAATAAAATTTATTTTTAAAATATTACTTTTTCTTAGTTATATGTATTGTAGGAAAAATGTAAATACAAAAAATTATCATACATAATTCTGCCACTAGAGATCTGAACTTAATTACCTATCTTCTTGTAGTCTGTTCCCTATTATTTCATTATTGAAGTAGGGGATTTTATCCTATCCAAAAAATGTACCTATGCACATGAAAAATGGGAAAATTATTTGTTTCTCTCCATTTTATGTTCCTTTATGTAAAGCCTACAGTGTCTGGCTCAGTAGAAAAGAAGAATTTTTGATCTTAAAATACCTCTGACTTTGTTTAAAGTTTATTTTTATTGCGTGATGGTCATTAACATCCTTTGTTTGCCTTTCTGTAAGTCATCATTCTGAAAGTAAAAGCAGTGTATTCACAGCAGGACATCCTGTTACTGTTACCACCTCCAGCACCACAACCAAGGTTACTAGGTGCCCAGTGGTGCCCAGCAGTGCCCGAGCACACACTCATGTTGTTCTGTGTGTGTATGTGTACATACAAGTGTATGTGTGTGTCATTTAGTATTCTTATAATAACCATGTAAAGTATCATCTCCATTTTACTGAGGCATGCTGAAGCTTGTGGTTGGGTAACTTCTCAAGGGCACGTAGCACCCGAACATGAGTCCAAAGCTGTGATTTTAACCCAGAGCTATAGATTTTAATATCTGCATTCTTTCTTAAAAAAAAAAAAAAGATTTTGTTTATTGATTTGAGAGAGAGAGAGAGAGAAAGCATACACAAGTGGGTGGGGTAGGGAGAGGGAGAAGCAGACTCCCTGCTGAGCAGGGAGCAGGGGCTCAGTCCCAGGACCCCGGGACCCCAACCTGAGCTAAAGGCAGATGCTTAAACAACAGAGCCACCCAGGCGTCCCTAATATCTGTGCTCTTAACTGCAAGGCTGTACTGCTTTACTGCTCTCCTCTATCTGCCTAAATTATGTCCTGTAGTTTATTTAGATTTTATTCCTGATTTTCTTTAAACCAGCTAAGGCTAAGGTTTTGCCTTAGTTCTCTACTTCAGTTTTCTATTGCCTTAACTTCTATCATCAAAAAATGAGCATAAGTTAAATTGAAAGAACAGTGAACACTGTGTTTCCTGAGCTCATCCCAACAGAGCCTCAGAAGTAATAAATTCTTTTCTCTGCTAATTTTACATATTATACATTGCTATTTTTATAGGCTGCTGTTCTGAAAACTCATGGATGTCTTTCTTCAAATCTTAATGACAGCCTGACATCTTGGCCATCTGAATCAGTTAAAAAATCAGGATAGTTAAGTATTTGAGGTTTATATTATTAAGCCCTGGTCTTTTATTTTATAAATTTTATAGCTTCCCAGTCTTCCTTAATATGTTGTGTTTCTTCTCATTCTGAGGAAATGAGAGTCTGTAATGGTGATTCGTCAGTGCATCTGAGCTCTTCTTTTGTGTTCCCTGTGCAGGTACCATACTGTACTCCAACCTTCCAGGCACATAGCCCAGAAACCTCAACTGTTTGGATCCTTCCCTCACTTTCCCTTGAACACCTTATGGCCAAATCATGGTGTTCTGTGCATATCATCTCTTATATGTGCCCCCCCCTTCCATAATCTCCTGCATCATTCAGGCCCACAGACCATCTCTTGTCTACTGTTCTGATAGCCTCTTAAATGGTCTCCCTACCTCTAACAGTTCTTCAAGTATTTGGCTTTCTGATGTTCAAATGTATGTGAATTTAGGACTAGGAGAATAAGAATGTAAGGAATAGCTAGCAATTCCCACTAGGTAAACTGTTTTTCAAATAGATTTTAAACTTTTTAAAGATTTTGTTTATTTATTTATTTCAAGGGGAAGTGGGGCAAAATGGAAGAGGGAATCTGAAGCAGACTCCATGCTAAGTGTGGAGTCCGACATGGGCCTCAGTCCCATGACCCAAGATCATGACTGAGCCGAAATCAAGAGTTGGACACTCAATTAACTAAGCCACCCACACACCCTTCAAATAGATTTTTTAAAAAATATATTTGATTTCTGGGGTGCCTGGGTGGCTCAGTGGGTTAAAGGCTCTGCTTTCGGCTCAGGTCATGATCTCAGGGTCCTGGGATCGAGCCCCACATCGGGCTCTCTGCTCAGCAGGGAGCCTGCTTCCCTTCCTCTCTCTCTCTGCCTGCCTCTCTGCCTACTTGTGATCTCTGTCAAATAAATAAAAAAATCTAAAGAAAAAAAATCCTTTTTAAAAAAAATAAGTAAAAATATTTTTGATTTCTAAAGAAATATTAGACTGAGGTAGTAGACTCAATTTGCATGCACTCCTGTCTCTCTTATCTTTCATGGGTTCCTAGAGATAGAGGTACTCCGGCTTGTGACGAGAGCCTTCGCTTCAGAGTATTATCCTAGTACACAGGGGTTTAAAGGTGTTACTGTGTTTTGGAAATTTAGGATTTTAACACATATTCTTATCCAACTCGAAAGTCAATGCATATTAACTTAGACCAGAGCAGTAGAATTGCTTGGATGTAGAACCAGTAATTTTCGTCTTCAGTAGGAAGGCTAGGGATCTCATGAGAGGATTCGCATCGAGTACCCAGAGACTGTTCACTAGCTGCAGAACCTTGAGTGAGGTGCTTAATTTCCCTGTGCTTCAGTTTCTTCCACTGGAATTTGGGGTAATAATGGCTGTGGGGTTTAAATAAATTATATAATGCACTTAAAGCACTGCCTGGCAATAAAATATGTTTGACTGTTGTTATTTCTATCATTATTATAACCTCTGTTATGTGCTTTCATAATGCTTGGTATTTTTCCTTGAAAGCATTTATCACAGTTTGAAGTTGTATGCTTGCATAGTAATTTAGTTGAATGCCTTTCTGTATCATTAGACGAAGATCTCTGAGGGTGGTGCCTCTGTTAGTTTTGTTCATTATTGGATCCTTGACACCTAGAATATACTAGACACTGAATGAATGTTTGTTGAATGAATGAAAGAAATTAGAAGAGATTTCTTTAGCCTAAAATATTTCTAAAATAGGTGTAATTAAAAATCCTTTTCTGGACTGGGGAGATAGTTCATCTGGCCCATTAGTGATGAATAATTACATGACTCAGAGCCTGCCAGCATGGGTAAACTACAAACTAAATGAATGATGTGATTATACAGATAATGGGATTGATATTGTGTGACTTGTGGAAATCAAATGCTTTGTTTCACAGTTATAATGTGTATCTCTAATTGCAGAGATATACAAATATTCAGTGTTTTTAAAATATAACTACATGAGAGTGACTTTTTAAATACTGCTGCATGCTTACCATATAAACAGTTTGGTTTGGAGTAATTGATGTCAAACTATTCCTTTTTGCAGAAAGGAGCCAATAAATATGTTTATTGAGAATGTAATCAGCCAAAAAGAATTAAGAATATGTAGTTGGCATAAAGAAAGCTATTTGTTCCTTTTGTTGTAGCAAGGATATATACATTCACTTTTTCTGATAATTCGGCTAAGCAGTTTAAAGACTTAGAAGGAAGGTTTGGTTGCTCACGCACAGTGCTTTTTGACATTTAAAATTGGAATCACATTTTTTGTGAAATTATTCCTTTTTTGGTTTTTAGCAGTAATGGGTTGACCTATGGAAGCCTTTGAATTAATAGAGGGAAGCCGCTTGTGAGCCCAGTGCAGCCATATCACATACTTGTGTACATTTAGAGGATGTTTTTGAAGCAGGGAAGAGGAAAATGGGAGTAAGAAGACCAGATAAGGGACTTTCCTAGTGGTTTCAGTGAGAGATGTTGGGAGAGGAACACAGGAGTGGATCTGACATGTGTTCAGGAGTTAGTATCAGTGGGAACAAGTGAATGAGAGTATAGAAGAAGGAATTAATAGTGTCTAGCTCAGGTGAGTATCTGGATAGTTGTGTGACAAACTTAAGTAGAGACACAGATTTGGAGGAAATAAGAGGATTTCATTTTGGACTTGATGAGTTGGAAGTACCTTTTATAAATTCCAGGTGAAGGTGTCCAGTAGCAATTGGAGCCGTGAGTATGAAGCCCTGGGGAAGGTGATCTAAGCTGGAGATGTATTTTGGGGAATCAGCCGCAAGAAATGGATGTCACTGAAAACTGAATGTGGATGGGATCCCCCAAAGAGAATCTGGGGAGAGAAAAGAGCAGGGAATCTCTGGAAGGAACGGCAGAGGACGAGGGAGCACCCTTGAAAAGGGAGACTGGAAGGAGGAATCAGAGAAATAGATAAGAAAGTGTGGAAGAAATAAAGAGTATGCAATGTCATTGACACTGTTTCAATAAAATAATAGGGGAAGAAGGCAGATGAGATGTTCGAGATAAAAAGTCAGAGAGGAAGAAGGGGAGGCAACTAACATCACCTACTCTTTAGAAAAGTTTTAATGCCATGGGGAAGAGAGAGGATGGGTAGCCACTTAGAGGGTTACATGCCATAAAGAGATGTCTGGAGTTTTGTTCTTTTTGTGTTTTGAGATTTGGAAAAACTTAATCACTTATAGTTGGAGGGAAGGATCCAGGAAAAGAACTTGAATGTGCAGGCGAGAAAGAGAAAGAAGCAGATACATCAGGTTCCCAGAGGTGAGGGAGAAGAATGGGGTTGGCACCGAGGTGGAGGAGTTATAGAAGGATGGCAGCATATTTTTATTGTGGAATCATGAATGCCTCTTTTTTCTTTAGTCTCAGAAGTACTGATGAGAGTCCCAAAGGGTATCTTGCTTGGTCTTCTTTAGGAAAAATCATTTTGCCAGCAGGTTGAATTTTCAAAAGGGACCAGAAAGTGAGACATGTTAAATATAAAGGTGTTTAGGGGATTTAAAGGATCCCTCCCCCAAGAAATCATGAACAAGGTGAATATGGGATTAATAAGAGAAATTAATGCTTCATAAATTAGGCATATCTCCTTCTGCATTAAGTCTGTTGCAATATCATCCATCACACAATACACTCGAGAAATAAGAGTGAAAAAGGCAGATGATGGTGATCATGAAAATGGTTTTGACTTTGTTATCCACTGACAAAAGTAGTGTGAGAACCACTGTACTTGAGGAAGCAGAAAATTTTTGGTTACATACACACATAAGGTATTACTCTACCCCCCTCTGCTTTTTGGAAGTAGATGTTCCTGAGTATTTTCACCATTATTATTCACTGGCTTTGTCTTATACCTCTAAAGTCTTGTGATCCATTTACACGTCAATGAAAGTAAGTCTAAGGCAGAATATGTAGTCTTCTGTCACTTTTTAACCTTCCCGGTCTAATGAAGTGTAAGTCATGTAGACCTTACTCCCTCTGCTTTTCTTCATGACTTCTCATTTTGTTGATAAACTATAAACACACACACACACGTATATATGTATGTATGTATATTGAACTGGAGTCTGCAGAGGGGGGAGTAAGACCACCATTGGGGCCCTTTATATCCTGAAAAACAGAGAGGGAAAGAAAACCACAGTGCTATCTGGAGTCTGGACTCTATCAAAACGTGAAAGCGTGGACACTGATGACTGGCTCCTGGAGGCCTGCCTAGAATGAGAAAGAGGAATTATCTCTAGAAGGATCAACACTTCCAGATTTGTCTCCACTTGGGAAATACATGAGACTAAAAATAGTCTCTTGAGTCTCTCTACCTTTAGTTCGTCGGGCACACACACACCATTTGTCGTCTTTCTCTCCTTTCTCATTCGGCTCCATCAATACCAGCCTCATCTGATTCCAAACAGAGGGACATGTCTCCAGTGAGAACCGAGTCTTTGTTTCCACTGAGATATCTGTAGAACCCCACCATTCTCACTGCCACCACCCAGGTCTGTCATTCCTGTTTAAACAGCCTGTTGGTCTTCTGACTTGAGGCTCTCCTTTTTCCACTCCATCCTGCATATCCATGCCTGGCTGATTTCTCCCCAAAACGGCTATTATCAGAACTACGATTGTCCTTTGCTTAAAAATTTTCAGTGATGTCTTAATTTGTGTCATGGTACAGATCTGCTTTATCTCTAGTCTCCTTCGCTTTTCCATGATCCCTTAATCTGAAATATTCTGCAATAGTTAGTTCTTGTTGTTTCCTTACAATCCTGTAAACAGAGGCTACACAGTTCTTCTGTGCTTGCTTCCTTGTCACCTGGAATGTCTTTTTTCCCCCCTTCCATCCAAACCCAACTGAATCTTCAAATCCAATCTCTGTAAATGGTTTTTACCTGTCTAATTTGTCTTTCTTTATTTCCCTCTTCTCTGAAATATAGTAGTATTCGAAGTTCATACCACACAAAAACAGTATGTGATTACATATCATTGTTTATTTTGTTTCAGTTGTATTAATTTTTTTTCTTCAAATGGGTTGTAAGTTTCTTGAGAATTTATTTAGAATTTCATCCTGGTAAAGACCAGATTCCCTGAGCTAGGCCACTGTCCGTTGTTTTTCCAAAATCATTGTCTAAACTATCTTTGTGCTGGTTAAGTTGGGTCAGTCTTATGTCTGGGCAGGAGTTCAAGTCTGCTAAGATCTAACATAATGTTATTTCCAAGTACAGTACAGTATAATAGTACCTGTACTTATTCTAAATTTGTGAACTTTATCTTATAGCAATTTCTACATTTGAAGTTCAGCCGATTTCTACTGAGGTCCAAGAAGGTGGAGTTGCTAGATTTGCATGCAAGATTTCCTCAAATCCTCCTGCAGTCATCACATGGGAATTAAATCGGACAACTCTGCCCATAACTATGGACAGGTAAATGCAGCTTTTTGTCACTGGAGATGATGCAGGAGTAATGAAGGTGTCATTAGACTTAAAGGGGTAAAACCATTATGGAGCTTATTTTCACTTACAGTAGTAATTACCAACCTCTTTAAGACATTTCAAACTTAGGGAAACAATTAGGTCATCAGTCTTTGGCACATGGGGAATAATTTCTGAGTTTTGGTTTAGATCATAATTCAAATAACCTATCTTACTGCTCTGTTGCTTTCCTCAAACAACTTTTCCAATCATAGGACCACCTGAGCACCTGCTTTGCCACCCAAAGACCAAATTAGACCTTCACTGTGGCAATAGCACATATACCCTGGTAGCTGCCCATTCTATCTCCACCTCCCACTTCCCACCTCCCACCTCCACCTTCCACTTCCAGTCTCCTCTGGCCCCACCAAACACACACCCAGTGATTTGCAGGTGGTTGAGGTTTAAGGATCAAGAACTTAATAGCAACTTCATAAAGTCTGATTTCTGTCCTCATGAGTAGCAGTATTCCAAAGTAGGTAAAAATCATTTGCTAAAATGGTAGGATGCTGAGATGGAAAATGTTACTCAAAAAAGCTTTTTTAAAAATACTTAGATTCAGGTATATCTTGGAGAATACATCTATTTTAATAGGCAAGACATCAGATTTGAAAAAAATCATACTCTGCTCTAGACCACCAGTTATATAAGCTATAATGTCAAATGTAACATGTATAAAATCAGACTGGTAGATTTCACAAACCACATACTGTGTAGTTATGGATATTTCAGAGAGCTGTAATGACCCAAATGAAAACAGTTGAGTCAAGCTAGTATTTTAAATGGTCTTTAAAGTATTGCATTGTCTGGCACTTTAAAAAAGGTTGAATATATTAATCATAGAATACATGTTAAAATATAAAATCTCACTACAAAGAATTTAATCCCCTTTCTTCTTGTAACAGGATAACTGCCTTACCAACAGGAGTACTGCAGATCTATGATGTTGGCCAAAAGGATGCTGGAAATTATCGTTGTGCTGCTGCTACTGTAGCCCACAGACGTAAAAGTATGGAAGCCTCTCTGACAGTGATTCCAGGTACCATGCAGAAGTGACTTCAGCTTTTATTGGCCCAACTATTTTCTTTTGTGGCTGTAATTGTATGCCATAAAATAGTACTGTAATTTCACTTAGATTATTGTTATCTAGTTGGAAGTTGTCACTTTTATCCTTATTAGGCACCTCTTCTTTCACAGGCCAGCTTGTTTTAAGTTACATCAACATCTTTAAGAAAGAATGAATATTTGTTTTGTAAAAATATAAAATGTGAAAAGAGAAAAACAATTATCCATTTCCACCAGAACTATCCATTGTCAATAAAGATGTATTTCTAGTTTGGTATTTTTTTGCTTGTTGTTTTAAGAAAAATTATAATTTGCATTTATAAAAATGATACATGGTTATTATAAAGATTATCTAAAATCTAATATCTATATATTATGTGTAACATATAAATATAGACATAATATATATAATATAGGCATATTACATGTCTATAAAAGTATAAAAAGAAACACTCTTACATTAAAAATGTACAGATAGAAGTTTAAAAATATATCCACCTCCAATACCCAGAAATTATCATTATTAACTTTAAGTAAACATAATGTCTATATTTTGCCATACATGAATATAGTTAGAAGGGAAACTAGCCAAAGAGATGAAGATGCAAAAAGAAATATGTGTCTTATTAAAATGGAATTACACATAGATACTAGTTTTTATTTTTAAATAATGTAAATTTACTTGAATATAGTGGAAGAAAATCTGGACTGAAGACATTGTTGAACTTCATAAGAATGTTTGTTTTTCACAAGTTTCCTAAAAGATCCTTGGAGGTTAAAAAAAAATCTCTTTTGAAAACATTGAGAAACTGAAATTGTATTTTTAATGCTATGTTTTAACATCAGGTAATATCTGTTAGCTTTCTGGTATGAAAGATTAAAGACAAAAGCACTCCCAACACTTCTTCTCTTCTCTTTTTTTTTATTTTTTTATTTTTTTTAAATTTCTTTTCAGCGTAACAGAGTTCATAGTTTTACACCACACCCAGTGCTCCATGCAATGCGTGCCCTCCACAATACCCACCACCTGGCTCCCCCAACCTCCCACCCCCCGCCCCTTCAAAACCCTCAGGTTGTTTTTCAGAGTCCATAGTCTCTCATGGTTCATCTCCCCCCCCAATTTCCCTCAACTC
>PISX010002154.1:0-57580 GCA_004024625.1 Mellivora capensis | reverse complement strand
TCGCCACTGTCACATAAATTCTTAACAAGATTAGTGAAAGGATTAAATGAATGTTTGAGCCTCAATTAAAAGTGAGTGATATGGAAACAACTAAATGTCCATCAACTGAAGAATGGATAAATAAAATGTGTTCTATCCGTATAATTAAATTCTATTCTGTTATCATTACTCAGTAAAAAGAAATGAAATACTGGTACATGTTGCAACACAGATGAATCTTGAAAACATTCGCTAAGTGAAAAGAAGCCAGTTACAAAAAAGATCATAAAATATATGGTTCCTTTCTTACAAAATGTCTAGAACAGGCAAATCTGGAGAAACAGAAAGATTAGTGGTTGCCAGGCTGGGGAGAGGAGATTGCGAATAGGTGTGGTGTTTCTTTATTTTTGGAGTTCTAAAATTGATTGTGGTAATACTAAAAATCATTAAAATATCATCAAAATGGTGACTTGCTTATTATGTGAGTTATATCTCACTAAAATTATTTTTTAAGTGAATAACTTAAGGATATTTTAACTTGTTTCACTTATTAATACTTATTTGTAAGTTGTTCTCATATTGTGCCTTTTCCTCCTCAAAGCTAAAGAGTCTAATTCCTTCTACACACCAACCATTATAGCAGGGCCACAGAACATAACAACGTCTCTTCATCAGACGGTTGTTTTGGAATGCGTGGCCACAGGAAATCCCAAACCAATCATTTCTTGGAGCCGCCTTGGTAAGTTTTCTCGGGGAAAGAAGTCTTTAAACTTTGTTCATTCTAAAGAAACTGATAAAATGTTTATTTCATATGCAAAACACGTTTGTCATTTAAGTACCTTTTAACTTAATGGCATTTCAGTGTGTAGAGAAAAGGTTTTTGTGTAGCAAATTTTATACTTTTTTATGGCATGATTAGATAATGATCTTTTGACATAATTTTAGATCTTATGTTACATTATTTTCGCTAAAGTATTCTCTTGGAAATAGATCACAAGTCCATTGATGTCTTTAATACTCGGGTACTTGGAAACGGTAATCTCATGATATCTGATGTCAAGCTGCAGCACGCTGGAGTGTATGTTTGTCGGGCCACAACCCCAGGCACACGCAACTTTACAGTTGCCATGGCAACCTTAACTGTCTTAGGTATGTTTTATTTCATTCTGCATTCAGGAGAATCTTGTATTTTAACATTTGTTGTTTTATCTCATTCATTGCTTACTTATGCCTTTCTTGAGTTTTGTAGCGTTGATTTGAAAGTGATATGAAATATTGTAATCCAACAATGAATTTTAGGAGAAAATTAAAGCCCTGGGTTAAATTGTAATTATCATGCCTCCTGTTTGCCTGCATACCATTATGTTCCTTCTTATTTAAGCATCCCTTTTATGTCTTTGTTTACCCACCAGCAAATCCACATACCCATTTACCAATCTAAAATTTTAATCTGTTGGTTGTGGGCACTCACAAGTGGCTGTATATTATTGGGCTTAGTTAAGGTGGACTATGGTATACATATTTTTAGTGTGTTGACACAGAGGTTCTCAATAGGAAAAACCTCGGGGAAGTGGACATCTAATGGTGAGAAAAGGCATCTGGATAGATATATGTAGAGCATGGATGAGAGGCTCCGAATGTTAAATATTTTCAAGGATGGGACTTGAGTCATTTGCCAGACTCTTCCTTGACTATTTGTATCATTCCTGTTTTGGGGACATGGAAATTTTTTTCTTTTCTTGTTTCTTTAAAAATAGCTCCACCTTCATTTGTTGAATGGCCAGAAAGTTTAACAAGGCCTCGAGCTGGCACTGCTCGATTTGTATGTCAAGCAGAAGGAATCCCCTCACCCAAAATGTCATGGTTGAAGAACGGGAGGAAGATACATTCAAATGGGAGAATTAAAATGTACAACAGGTGGGCTATGCTATTGTGCTACTCCTTTAGAGAACATATAATGGCTTTCATAATTATTATATGAACTGGTTGTAATACCAAATATCTAAATTATCTTGGTATTTTAAACTAAAATTAAAAAGAAGTTAAGATTATAACATCAGCACGCCATAGATTCTTCTGTGTTTTATATGGATCATGGAAGTAGTAGATTATAATGAAATAAATGATGGACAGTCCCCTAGACTTGGGTACTCGTCCTGATAAGCTAAGTTACTAGCGAGCATATTATGCCTTTGGGGTCTCAGTTCCTTCTTCCTTTATGGATAAAAAGAGAAACTAAGAAGGAAATATTCAAATTTCAAGGAATTTTTCCACAGCTCAAACTTAATGATTTTAAGAACTCCTTTTTATTAGTATAAATATGAATCTTCTTGTAACATTGCCATATGTTTAACAAAACTTTAAAATTTTTGTTTATCTGAATTTATGTAATGTTGCAAAGTTATATAAATTAGATGCTATTACAGAGAAATATACTTTCTTATAAAAGCCAAATTTTAAAAAAGAGATTAGTCACTCACCTAAAGCAAACAAGATTTGGATATCACTATTACTTAATTAAACTCAGAAAATAAGAGTAATTTTAAGCAACTCAGATTTTTCAGTAGGGTTGACTATACAATTTTTTGTTCTTAGTATAAACTTTTGCCACTTAAAATGAGAGTGAATTTAACAATAGTTTAAATGTATTTTTATGTCATTCTTAGCATTTTTCATAGAAGTGTTTTTTTCTTTCTTCAGTAAATTGGTAATTAACCAGATTATTCCTGAAGATGATGCTATTTATCAGTGCATGGCTGAGAACAGCCAAGGATCTATTTTATCTAGAGCCAGACTGACCGTAGTAATGTCAGAAGACAGACCCAGCGCTCCATACAATGTGCATGCTGAAACCATGTCCAGTTCAGCAATCCTTTTGGCATGGGAGAGGCCACTTTATAATTCAGACAAAGTCATCGCTTATTCTGTGCACTACATGAAAGCAGAAGGTAAGCAATTTGAGGAGTATTTATTTTCAACTGCTACTTCTTGTCAGTAATTTCAGTATGAGTGACATCTTACAGAATCCAGAAAATAATTTTTTCTGGATAGAAGTTCTATAGTATTTATCTCTTTTCGTAAAATAATCTATCACCCATATATCAGGGTTTTTTTTTGCTAAATGTTCCTATTATTGTATACCTTGTATGTATATGTATAGTTTAAGATTTTTATGTTTAGAAATAAGTACCATCTCTGCCTGCTGAAAATTAGAGTGGTAGAGTGATGAATTTCATTCCAGCCAAGATGTAAATGCTTTAGCAATTGAAGTATGCAGTTACATAGGAACACTGGTGTAACTGGTTCAGAAAATAATATGGTAAATTATGGTCACTATAGCATGTTATTTTTAAGGGGGGAGGTACACATTATCAGATCCCCATAAGTTGATTTTATATGTTTTGAATGCTTCCTGAAACCATTTAGAACCTTGAATATTGAACAGGACTGTCTTTATTGATATGTCATTTCTTATATAAAACTAGAAATCCGATCTGCCTTAAAATTTTTATTCAGAACTATTCCATTTTTTTTGCAATCTTTTTTGCCCTAGTATTTTCTTTTAGCAAAAAAAAAAAAAAAAAAAAATGGAAAAGGAAAGCTACTTAGAAATCCTAGAGATTTCTCTACTGCTCTCTCGTAGAAACCACAGAATTTACAAGTTTTAATTGTGCACACAGTCCAGATTTTATGCAGTAGACATTAAAACAAACCCCAGCACCCAAAAATGATGGTATGATAAAGTTGTTCATAGAAACAGGTGGTTTGTTGTTGTTTGTTTTTTGTACTTTGAAGTAGTATTTTGAAAAGGAATATTTTGAATTTAAATCAGGAATTGTGTTAGCAAGAAGAATGAAAGTCTAACTGAGCCTGTTGGAGTATGTTAATTTCCTTCTTAGTGATTTAGGAAGGTAAAAGGAATGCTGGTTTTGGTGGAGACCACTCTTGTTCCCTATTATGGTTGTTTCATTAGAGCCTCCACATGTGGCTCCGTGGTCTATTCAAGGACAGAACAAGGCTTTTTAATTCAAACTCAAGGACCTTGTTTGGTAGGTCAGAAATCGTACTATGCAGTTCCTAATTAACGAGCCATTAGCCAGTCTGTTGTGAAATGGCTGTAATCTTGTCTAATTAAAATGCTATCAAGTTAATTCAGAAATGTGGGAAAACTTAATAGTGGAATTTGCCTTCTGTTTTGTTTATAAATCCAGTGTGGGGGAGAAGGGCCTTCGTCGTAGAGCATTTTGATGAAGTTGACGTGCATTTACCGTGAATTGTTCTCAAAACACAGGAGCTGCCTCTGCACTTTACAGATTTGCGCCATAGGAATTAAATCCCACAAAGACAAATTCTTTTCTGTACCTTGCCATGCCTATTTTATAAAGAATTGCTGATAATTTTTTTTTTCCTTCTTTGGGGGGAAAAAAAAGTTCGTTGTGGAACAAAGTGTTTTGAAGCATATTCCGTGCCCCCCGTTCTTTCACTTTCAGTATAAATAAAAAGAACAACTTGTATCAGTCAAATTTAATAGAATCTCCAGGGCCAAAATGAGATCTTTTGCAGGACGACTTTTGGTTTGGTTTGTTTTTATAAAGCATAGAGCCATTACATTCCCTACTGTCTCTGCATTTACATATAAAAGAAAAAGGAAGGCAAGAGTTAAAGCAAGTAAAGCTTAACACCTTTTACAAGAAAACTGTTGGTTTGTTTTGTTTTTATAAAGTGCAGAGCCATTACATTCCCTACTTTCTCTCTATTTATATATAAAAGAAAAAAGAAGGCATGAGTTTAAGCAAGTAAAACTACACTGTTATGAACTACAGGGTTCTGTAACTTTAAGCTCTTCTGTGTTACTTCTGTACATTGTCTCTGCTATGGGTTTTGACTGGATTTTAAAACAAATTCAGAAGAGATTAATTATTTTCAGTTTCATTTATTAGGGAAGAGTTCAAACTAATTTGTAGCAAGACATAGTTACTTTTAGAAATCACTTTTATTTTTAAGGGTCACAAAAGTTAGCAGAGATTAGATCAGAGAATCAATGTTTCACAGTAAGGGAAATTGGTCTTGTTCACTTTATTGTTTGAATATTCCTAATTTTTAAACACTGATGCTTTAATCTAGGTTTAAATAATGAAGAGTATCAAGTAGTCATCGGAAATGACACAACTCATTATATTATTGATGACTTAGAACCTGCTAGCAATTATACTTTCTACATTGTGGCATATATGCCAATGGGAGCCAGCCAGATGTCTGACCATGTGACCCAGAATACTTTAGAGGATGGTAAGAAAACACAGTCTGTGTCATTTAAGTATGAACATCAATATGTTTAATCCATTTCAATGAATAAATGTGTTTTAAATTAGAGAAAATATCCTCTTTTTGGTTAAAAAAAACCCAAAAAACAGCATGGTAGTTTGCCATTTCAAATTTGGCCCTCATTTTTTGACAGTAACATGATCTCAGTAAAGAGTTTTTATAACTGATAATGTGTAACATAAATTTTATAATAAAATTGTATTATTGTATTTCTTCAAGTTTCTTAGTTTAAATTGTAAGGACATTGACTTTTTAAAAAATATTTTCTTGACATTGCAGGGTTTTTTTTTTTTAAGCAAGTGGAACAAAATGTGAAATTTTCTAAGCATGAGTAAATATAATGAATAAATATATAATGAAGAGAGGTCAGAGGTCTTGGACCTCTGAAACTGGGAGTTTTTCAAATTTAGTAAACTGTCAATTAAAAAATATTCTTAAAAAATCAGCAGTCAGTCTGTTTTTAGGTATAATATGTTTATTCTGTTTAAGGAGGAAAGTAATAGTTCAGTTCAGTAACAGACTCTGGATTGGAAGTTGAGTGCTTTTGAGAAGGCAGGCCTCCATATATTCTTATAATGGTAGGAGATCCCATATCTTAGGAAAGTCCTGAGACTGATTCTCCTCCTGATTCGTCACCTCTCTCTCTCTGGGGGCTCTCCAGAAGGCCCATTTTTGTACCCTTCCCTGGGAAAAGGGAATGATTTAACATACGCTTAATTATACTGCTTTCCTCTACAGATGTTTTTCATCTTCACAGAATGGTCCACCCTTAGTTTTGAAAATATTTTTTTGAAGATTTTTTTTTTTTTTTAAATTAGAACAAGAGAGAGAGAGAGAGCATGAGTGGAGGGAGGGGCAGAGGGAGAGGGAGAAGCAGACTCCTGCTCAGCGGGGAGTTAGGGGGTTTGATCCCAGGACCCTGGGATCATGACCTGAGCTGAATGCAGACGCTTAACCAACTGAGCCACCCAGGTGCCCTTCACAACATTTTTGTGTAGATGATTTTCATATCACTTTCTTTGTTTGGTCCCAGATCTCTTACTTATATCTCTATTATGCCACTTACTTAGATGTTTATAAATTCAGAGTTTGATGAAATGAAAAAAAAAATTACTGATCTGGATGCTCAGTTCCAAATACAGTTTTCATTAAAGAGTCTGTTCTGTTTTAGGGGTGCCTGGGTGGCTCAGTCGGTTAAGCGTCTGCATTCAGCTCAGGTCATGATCCCAGAGTCCTGAGATCGAGTCCCACATAGGGCTCCCTGCTCAGCAAGAAGCCAGCTTCTCCCTCTCCCTTTGCCATTCTCCCTGCTTATGTGCGTGCTCTCTCTCTCAAATAAATAAATAAAATCTTTAAAAAAAAAGTTTATTCCATTTTAGAGTGAATCGCAGTATTTATGACCTCTCGAGTTCTCATCACATTTAACTTCTGACATGCATATATCTAAGGTGAAACGGGCTGGGGAGGTGTGCTGTTTTGGGGCTTGGGGGGGTTTCTTGGTGTATGAGATGTATTCCTCCCTATATCCTTGAAGAAGAGGAGTCTGACCATGGCAAGCTACTTGTTAAAGCCTGCCAATTCCAGTTAAGTTATGACCTCAAGATTTTTTTCTTTTAAACCTTTTCTTACTCTGTAACTGTTTTACTTAATGAAGTTTCATTCTCTTTTCTGAATAACACAGACTTCTGACCCCGCTTTTCACATTCCTACACCAGTTTCTCCCCAGTTCCTAACCCTGTACTTCTCAGGTGGAGGTGTGTGGGTGTCTCAGGGGCATAGCAGCCTGCAGTAAATACAAGTAACAGTTCTCGCCATTATCTCATGTAATCCCTACATAACGCGGGATAGAAGAACTATGGTTATAGAAGACATAGTAAAGTACAGGGAGTAAGAATGTGGGCTTTTTCAATCTGCCTACCTATGCTCCTTCACTAACAACCTGTGTGACCTTGGGCAAATGATTTGACCTCTTTTTACCTCAGTTTCCTCAACTATAGAGTAGAAATGATCATGGTACAGCCTTTGGTTTTTGTGAGAATTCATGAGTTCATACACATGAAGGACTGAGAAATGCTTAATAAACTGACTTTCCCTTTTCTACCTATTAATTCATTTGCGCATGAGTTCATACACATCGACGACTCAGGAATGCTTAATAAATTGATTTTCTCTTTTCCGCCTGTTAGTTCATTCACACAACAAATATTCATTGAGTACCTGCTATCTGTTATTCAATATTTAGTAGTGAACAAAAGAGACAAAAATTGTCCCTGATTTCATGGACTTTACTTTCTAGTGGGAGAGGGGGCAGAGGAACAATAAATGAGTTAAACAGTCCATTACGTATTTATATGCTATGTGGGATATTGATAACGATCTAGGAGAAGGGAAAAAAAGCAGGGAAAGGGAATATGAGATGTCGGGAGGATTTGGGACTTCAGACAGAGTCACCCAAGAAGGGCTCACTGAGTAGGTGACATTTGAATGAAAACCTGAAGGGAGTGAAGGTAGGGAGGAGGAGCTGGTGAGGCGGGTGACTGGGGGAGGTGCGGGCTCAGCAGAGGAAATGGACATTGCTAAGGGCTGGAGATGAGGGAACAAGTGGAAACCAGTAGGAGATTAGGGCACAGAATTCATGAGGAGCCAACCCTGTTAAGTACACAGGGCTTTGTATGAAGCCACGGGGGGAGGACTTGAGCTTTTACTATTTTTTCTTCTTGAAAGATTTTATTTTTTAATTTATTTATCGCAGAGAAAGCTAGGGGGAGCAGCAGGCAGAGGAATAGGGAGAAACAGGTTCCCTGCTGAGCAGGGAGCCCTATGCTGGGCTTTTACTTTCAGTGACACTTTGCTTTCTTTGGTTCTCTGTGCTTGATCCTTCCTAATTATTTTTCATTCATTTTTTCTGGTTTGTGATCTCCTCACCTGAAAACCTCTGTCAAGGCTGATAGTATCTCTCCTTTATATGTTGTGTGTTGCTCTTAAGAGAATTCAGTAAATACTGGTGTGCTGATTGACAGTTTTGATTCTAAATATTCATAAGCATCCTGTTTTGTTGCATGACTAGTTCCACTGAGGCCTCCTGAAATCAGTTTGACGAGTCGAAGTCCCACTGATATCCTCATCTCCTGGCTGCCGATCCCGGCCAAGTACCGACGGGGTCAGGTGGTCCTCTACCGCCTGTCCTTCCGCCTGAGTACTGAGAATTCCATCCAAGTTCTGGAGCTCCCAGGGACCACACATGAGTACCTTTTGGAGGGCCTGAAACCCGACAGTGTCTACCTGGTGCGGATTACTGCTGCTACCAGGGTGGGGCTGGGAGAGTCGTCTGTGTGGACCTCACATAGGACACCCAAAGCTACAAGTGTGAAAGGTATATCCCAAAATGCTATTGAGGAAGAATACTTTTACTTTTTTGAAACTTACTTTTATAAAATCAAAGTTATGTTTAAATGGCATTTTATGAAAGAAAATATTCAGTAGATCATGGACTTCACTGAAAGTAATTTTCAACTTTTTGTTGCGTAGTCCCTTTTGACATAGAGATCAATAGTGTGTAAAACCTTTGGTTACGCTGTCAGTTTGCTCAGCAAATTCTTCATAGATGGCTGAATCCAGGTCAAACTGAATTACCAAAAGTTGTATATTAATAGAGACCTAATTAATATTACTGCCATATATATTTTTTGCCATATATTTTTTTAAATCATCCATTTAATAGAAAGACCATAGACTAGGAAGTCCTAGACCCTCTTCTTTTAATAATGTGAAGTGTAACATGACTGGGGTTTTTGTTGTTCGTTGATTAATAATAATGCCTGTTCTACACAGAGGAATAATGGATGGTCAAAATTAGGAAGTACTCATTGTCTCTTTGGAAAAAAAAAACTCAAGTATAGATGGTATTGTGTTCCTATGTATATACCTTAGGGGTTTTTTTAAGGTAGTATTTTATATTTTTAATTCTGTCTCAAAGTTTAATATCATTGTGGAATTTTGAAAATTAAAGTACGATTGCTTGGAATTGGACTTTCTTTGCAGCTGTTCATTTAAAACTGGGTGTATTTGTATGAGTTGTGGATTTTTTTATGCATACATTTCTGGTGGATTTTTCTAGCCCCTAAGTCTCCAGAGTTACACTTGGAGCCGCTGAACTGCACCGCCATTTCTGTGAAGTGGCAGCAAGATGCTGAGGACACAGCAACCATTCAGGGCTACAAGCTGTACTACAAAGAAGAAGGGCAGCAGGAAAATGGACCCATATTCTTAGATACCAGTGACCTTCTCTACACTCTCAGTGGTTTAGGTGAGTGAGTCCATACTGTGCTTTCGTTTTTTCCTTCCTCTCTGACCAGCTAGGAAAAGAGTTTTTGGATATAAGGCAGAAGAACTGACTTACTGGTAAAAAGGGAATTGCCCTTAGGAAATCACTGTGTATATCCTACTGCTTGAGTCCAGGCTGGCCTTTGACTCACCATCATGAGCAAACTTGTCAGTGGTCAGATAACCGTGTTATCTTCCCCCCACTTCTGGGCATCCACTTTTCTTTCTGCAGTTCACTTCTGGTAGAATGAGAACCGATCAATTATGGTGAGTATATGGTGTATATACAATAGCAGTATCACCAAATGAGCAGAAAACAGGCAACGATTAACTTAGAAATTGCCTGAGAGTGCTATGTAGGTGCATTGTTTTCACATATAAAATATATTTAAATTATGTACAAAATAATGCTCTTAGATATGCCCCATGTCGCTATACATATTTATTTTTGTAGCCCTGACACAGAAACACCAGAGAAAATGCATTCAGCCTTGTGTTTGGGTTTATCACAATTGCAAAAGACACAATTTTATTCTCTGTCTTATCATTGCTGAGTGAAGAATTTCATCATGTGACCATGTTTAATGGAAAGTAAGGAAACTTATGTCTACAGTAAGTACCTGGGTATAAACAGATAGATACTTAAGGTGTAAAATGCATACTCAGTTATTTCTTAGTTATTTGTTAAAGTAGCAACTTTACTTATGATTCCCAACTAAATTCCTGCTGAATTGTTATAGCACCTTCTGCACATAGTGGAATCTTACAGTGCTCTCCGGCTTTCCCCCTCGCAGACTACCCTTTGGAGTGTAGAAAGGGAAGAGCTGTGGGGATCCTACTGGGGAGAGCTCCATTTGCTTATTTCAGGCCTGTGAAAATAGCAGGAGTCTTGAGACCCTACACAGTGAAAAGCAGTGGTGGGAGTCTGTTTTTAGAGCCAGGGACATAGGACCCCATCCTCTGGTTCTTTACTGTAGTTTTCCAGATGGCATTTTGCTTCTAATCTTATTGTCTTGGATGTTAATTTAATCTGCATTTGCTTAAATAAATTTCACTATTGATTCCCTGTCACACAGTTTTATAAATGATGAGGAGAAGTTACATATGTTCCAGGCTGACCTTCCTTAAAACCACTGACGCAGAGGTGATGTTAGCCCAGCCTGTCACCAGAGTCAGGAGCATTTATTTCTAGCTGAGGTTTCTCAGTATGCTCTTACTCTCTATGTTCATATCCTTTATTCAAAAGAGTTGCACTAAGTTATCAAGTAAGAAACAGGATTTGGGACAATTGCTGATGAAAAATCATACATCAAACTCAGTATTTCCAATTCCTTCACTGTTAAGGAAATAAAAATAAGTAGAAGATACAAAAAATAAGTTCATGGAGCACTCTTCTTGAACACACATAGGTGGCTTGTTTTAAACAAATGAATAGGGATGCCTGGGTGGCTCAGTTGGTTAAGCAGCTGCCTTCGGCTCAGGTCATGATCCCAGCATCCTGGGATCGAGTCCCACATAGGGCTCCTTACTCAGCGAGGAGCCTGCTTCCTCCTCTGCTGCTGCCCCTGCTGTGCTCTCTCCCTCTTTCTGTCAAATGGATAAATGGAATCTTAAAAACAAAACAGTGCTTTAAAATTTAAACATTTTCTATAGGTGCATATAAATATAAAGAAGACCCATTCATCTTTGTTGAAATTTTCTTTTAAAGATTATTTATTTATTTATTTGACAGACAGAGATCACAAGTAGGCAGAGAGACAGGCAGAGAGAGAGGGAGGAAGCAGGCTCCCCTCTGAGCAGGGAGCCTGATGTGGGGCTCGATCCCAGGACCCTGAGATCATGACCTGAACCGAAGGCAGAGGCTTTAACCCACTGAGTCACCCAGATGCCCCTGTTGAAATTTTTTATAATCTCTAGCTAATAGCTTTTAGTACTATGGACTTTTCTTTCCTCCTGTGTTTTAAAAATAAATCACATCTGTTACACCCCGTGTTTTTATGTTATAAAATCTGTTGTGTATCCATGTGTTTTGGGTAATCCAGCTTAAAATCACTGTATAATGCATACACTGGGAAATTATTTTGTTATAGTCAGTATGCCTCTCTGTTAAAATAACTCCATGTTTCCTGACTGTGGAATTAGACTGAGTAGTTGGGGTAATTGCAGGGCAGGGTAACAGGGGACTCCATCTCAGCTTTGGGACTTTCTTTGGATAGCGGGTTCCACAACCCTGGAGGTCCCAAGCCAGGGCTGCAATGGGCTGACCAGCAGAGATGCAATTGTATAGATCTAAGTATTGTATGGCTGTTGATTAGCTCACTTTCAAAATGCTTTTTAATCTTGAGAGCTGTAGGGTCTGTAGAGTCTTCTTTTTTAGAAAGACACTGTTGAGGTCTAGCCGAGCTTATACTAAGTTGAACGTGTGTAACCCACTGAGCAGGCAAGTGTTAAGAGTTCTCACTCCTTCCCTTCTTACTTTCAGCTATTGGGAGGGCAGTATCTCCTGTTAACTGGACAACTGACCATCTGTGACCATTTTTAGCAAGAGCATCTGGCGGTAGCTGCCTGTTTAACAGAGAGTGATGTGTGCAGAGGGCAGTAGGTTAAGGGAACCCTATCTGTGTCTTGCATGGTGAATACTTTCTTTCACAGAGCTTTTGTACATTAAAGATACTCTAACTAGAACTAGATTCACTAAGTAGGCTTGGAAATGTAATTTAAATGCTTCTGTTTGCTAATTCAGTGTCAATTTGAGTAGCAAACTGATCTCTCAAAATTTCATTTTCATACTAATCCCTTCTCTGATGTCCTAATACACTTCCTTTTGTTACTTCTGCTAATTAAGTTTTCAACTAAAAAGTATGTTATTGGGACACATTCTCCTTGGTAACACATACAGTTCTTTGTTTCTAAAAGAAAGAAATGAATTTGTGTATTTCAATTCATTTAATGAGAATTAACAAATTATTTTTCTAAATAAGGCATTGTGGTACCAAATGAAAAGATTTAACAGATGTGACCTCTGCTCAAAACAAGAAAAATTAAAGCAAAAGACACTAACTTGATTTACTTTCCTCCCGAAGTTCTAATTAACTAAATTTAATTGTACTTAGTAATTAAAGTTGTTTGACAGCATTTTACACTAAACGCTCAATGCTCAGTTCAGAGATGTAGAATGTTTTGTTTCTAAAATGGCTGAAAAGATTATTTTGTCCTTATTAGTATAATAGAAATAATGGTAGAGCAGTAGAGGTATTTTGATGTTGCTGGTTTGTTCTAGTTTAATGATTTGTAAATACATAGTTTGCTTTTAATTAGAAATGGTTTGGTGGTTGGGAAAAAAGCATTTGGCTTGTGATTAAGTGGTTATGTGATTTGTTCTAAATTGTGGGTTTTTTTGAGGTTTTCTTTAAGATTTGCATCTTTGTTGTGATGATTTTCATTCAGTGTTTCTCCCCTTAGCACTTCTCATGTTTACCTTTTTAGCAGAATTTTAAAACATTCATTAAGTTTATCACACAATAAACAAGCAAAATTAATAGCATACTTGTATTCCTTAATAACACATTCAATAATCTGGTTTTTTGTCTTTTTATTTCAGAAATTGGCTTCAAATTCTGAAGTTAGTTTCTAATTGCAAAGAGAACTATTTTCATAAGCTGTCAGAAACTTCTTAATTTTTCAGTATTTATATAATAAATGGGAAAGGGGAGATTATTTAGGTGGTCCTGTTGTTAGTTTAGCGTTTGGGACACTGATAATCTTTAACTTCTATTTTGCCGAAGAATGTGTACTATTAACATTTCACAGCAAGCTTGATTAGTGACCATGAGATTCAGCACCAATTACAAAGATACAAAATATTTAAAGTCAGTAATGTTCCTGGATTCCTTGCATACCTTCAAAACTTACCAATCTTTTTTTGAGAAATCCAAAATGGAATTCCCCTAATTGGGGGGAATAGGAGGCAAAAAAAACCCCAAAAACAAAAACAAAAAAACCAATCCCTGAATGACAAGTAATTTTAGAGTCCCTTTTAGCCAGTTTGTATGGAAACATGGTAAAATTAAGTCAGATTTCTGGGTGTTATCCTTTACCACAACAGAATAAGATTCAGTTGATCTGAGGAAAGAAAATCAAGAGGTACCACTGGTGAGCCAAACTCATGTAGCTGGAGGGAGTTGTAATCTTTCCTTTAGTCAATACAGGAGAAGATTTTGTGGCATAAAAGAGACTACTTTTATCAGAGAGGGTTCATTATGAACCTCACTATAATAGTGATTTTGTTTTGAAGAGAACTAGAATCACTCAGTTTACGAAATATGGAAGTCACGTTTTAAGGCAGGCCAAAGTCTTTTCAGAGACTGTGTTCCCTCCTTCCTCTCACACAAGGAAGCCTTAGAGAACACTCAGAAAAATCTCTGGAAACATGCTACAGGTGAAAATCCTTGTATTGTGGCTGTTTTTCAATTTTCTTGCTGCACCCCCTAAGATAGAGTAAAAAACTACACCATATTTTATAAACAAATCTTCCTGATTGTGTATATTTTCGAGTATATCTTAGCATACTGACTTTTAGCCTAAAAATTCCTTTCAAATAATTTGGTGGCTTGATGTCAACTACCATCTCAAATACCATTACGGATGCCAGGATTCTTCTGTTTTCTAAAGTAACATATAATCAACGTAGGCATCATGAAGCACTCCGCCCAGATTAGTGTTGACTTTGCAAAGTAGCATTGGTTTCTGTGAGATCAGTTTGCATTTGTTTGTTAACAGATCAGTTTTAGGGATTGGTGTAGAAATTCCTGGACATTATTGCTGTCATTTACCACAGGCAAGATCACCGGGGACATACCTCACATTTTTTTTGCCTCTCTTCAGTTCTTCCTATGCTTTATCACTGTTAAATTCCACTTTTAGTAGAAATAGTTCCTCTGAACACTGTCTGATTGTACTCTTCCTTTCCTTCCTTTCAAAGAATTACAAAATAAATTCACTTAACTCACGTGAATAATTTTGGAAACCACTTACTCTGTAGGCCAGAAAACTGACTGACAATGTGGGACTGCAAATTTTAACAAAGGAACCATTGTAAAAATATTGTATTTCACTTATTTCTCTATTAATTATATTTTAAGTTACCCTTTCTTGTGTTTAACTATTATCTAGACAAAATATGTTGAAACTTCAATGCAGATTTTAAGAAATATTCAACCATTTTTTCTTAATTTACTAGGAGAGCAAAAACTTTTAAATATTTCTGCAGAATCTGAACATACCACATATGATAGCTATTTAGCTCAAACTCTAGAATCTTAATACTTGAAAAATTTAAAGACCAGTACCTCAAAAGAAAGAGCATCCATTTATTTAGAAATCCTGTTACTAAAAAAAAAAAAATACTGTTATATTAAGACAATAACAAAGGAAAGAAAAGATTTTCATTTGATATTTGCAGCTACCTCCATTTAAAGACAAAATATTTATAGACTTGTGAAACTGTATGAACTATACAAAAATTATGGTGCTGTCATCTGGTGATCTTTCCTTAAATTCTCTCTCTTGAATGAAAGGTTACCTGCCATTCTAAAATATTTCTGATATTCCCTGGACGAAATTGGAGATATGTCTCTTTCCATTTGGAAAAATTTTCCCCAGCTTTTAAGTTTCAGCCCTCTGGGAATCCTCTTGTGATCTCAGATGGTGTCAGTCATTCCCATGGTACATCATTTATAATGCCCTACTATAGGAGGCACTGACAGCTAAAAGAAAAATAGCCGTGAAGTAAATTTCATGTCTGTTGCCTGACATTAGCTCTCTAACTTATTAGCAAATTAAATCCTGGTTATTTGCCTAATCTTTTTAGGTAGTGATAATAATAATAATAGCTATTTTAGAATATTAGGAGGTTTAAATGAAATAATGTACATAAAAGTTAACACGGTTCCTAGAAAACTGCACCATAAGTGCTCAAGAAATGTTAGCTGTTGTAATTGTTTTTAAAATTGTTCTCCTCCTAGATGGAACCTGGAAATCTATATTTAAAAATTTTTTTCATGTGATTTACTGTGATCAGTAGATTTGGAAACCAGTGCTCCTTGAACTTTAGTATCTACACCCAGGGATCTTATTAAAAATGCAGATACTAATTTAATAGGTTTGAGTGGGGCCTAATAATCTGTGCATTCATTCCTACCCACTTGGAGAAACAACATCTAGACCAGGGGTAGGCAGACTTTTTCCTGCAATGGGATGGATGGTAAATATTTTAAGCTTTCTGGGTGTTATGGACTGAATATTCATGTCCTCATGAAATTCAGATGTTGAAGCCCTAATCCCTAATGTGACTGGATATGGAAAGATGGCTTTGGAGTAGGGGATAACTGTTAAGTGAGGTCATAAGGGTGGGGCCCTAATGTAGACAGATGCCCTTATAAGAAGAGGAGGAGACAACAGAGCTCTCTCTACCATGTGTGCAGGGACTCAGTGAGAAGCTGGTTGTCCACAAATCAGGAAGAGAGCTCTCCTCAGAAACTGAACACTTCCATGACCTGATCTTGGACTTCCTAGTCTCCAGAAGCAAGAAATTAACTTCTGTGGCTTAAGCCATCTGGTCTGTGGTATTTTGCTATGGCAGCCCCAGCAGACTTATATAGTGGGCTGTAAGATATACCACAAGTGTTCCATCCTGCCACTGTAGCACCAAGGCAGGCAGAGCAAAATGCATGGATGTGGTTATGTTCCAATAAAACTTTATCTGTTGGGGCGCCTGGGTGGCTCAGCGGGTTAAAGCCTCTGCCTTCGGCACGGGTCATTATTTCAGGGTCCTGGGATCGAGCCCCGCATCGGGCTCTCTGCTCGGCAGGGAGCCTGTTTCCTCCTCTCTTTCTGCCTGCCTCTCTGCCTACTTGTGATCTCTGTCAAATAAAATCTTTAAAAAAAATTAAAAAAAACTTTATCTGTGGACACTGAAATCTGAGTTTCATATATTTTTGATGTGTCACAAAGTACTATTATTTAAAATTATTTTCTGACTACTTCAAAATGTAAAAACCATTTTTAGCTAGCAGGCTGGCCCAAAGGCAGTGGACCATATTACTTACTATATGTTGGCAATTCCAGGTGTAGAGTCTAGTTACAGTCTTTGTTTTGAAGTCTGTTTTGGGGGGCGCTTCGGTGGCTCAGTTGGTTAAGCATCTCCCGTTGATGTAGGTCATGGTCCTGGGGTTGGGCTCCCTGCTCAGTGGGGGCCTGCTTCTCCCTCTCCCTCTGCAGCTCCCCCTTGTGCGTGTGCGCTGTCAATAATTAAAATCTTTAAAAGAAATTAAGTCTATTTTGTCTGATACAAGTATTGCTACTCCAGCTTTCTTTTGACTTCCGTTTGCGTCATAGGTGTTTCTCCATCCTCTCACTTTCAGTCTGCAGGTATCTTTAGGTAGTGTCTTCTGTCTCTTGCCAGGTGTAGACTGTAGTGTCGTTGCTCTTGAAAATGTGGTCCCAGGATCAGCAGCAAAATCTAGAAGTTTTGGGCTTCCCTTGTCCCCTCTCCTGCCAGATCTTCTGAATCAGAATCTCTGTTTTAACAGGATTATTACATGATTTTAAGTCTACTTTTATTGCACTTTTTATTGCATACTTTGTTTCAAGTCTATCTCCCTATACTCCTCAGCTTTCACAGGTCAAGAAACATGGCCTTTCATGGGTATCATCCCCTAATCGGTGCATTTTTTCCCCCCAGACATCCAGGAAGTGGATGAATCACAGGCTCTCAGGTATAATCTTCCAGTTGAGGCCCTTCCTCCCTGTATTTTGTCTGTCACTCAGTGCTCATTGACAAAGTTGTCTTTCATTCTTAGATACTTACAAAGCCTACTGTATGGCAGTACCTGAACTAGAGACTGCCATATTTAATGTAAACATGGTCATAGCATTTGCGTCTAGGAGGAAGACCAACAAATAAGCAACTAAAATACCAGGCGACGAACTCTTTGACAACATTCGGCAGGTGCTTCCGACCTATTTCAGGGCTGGAATGGGGGTGGTTTCTAGGAAGAAGTAACATTTAGGTTGAGATTTAAGGGTGAGTAGGATTAGTCAGGGAAAGAGGCAGGGGCAAGTACAGGTTAGGTGGGACCTAAGAAAATAATATGTAATAACATAAAAATAATGTAAAAGTATATTATTAATATGGGGCCTTGGACTTACCCTGCAGTTATAGGCTCCATACAAGTGAAGAGTTCTGAAAATTAAAAAGTTCTCACAACTTCGTGGTAAATCTGCTCTGAGAAGAGGGAAGGGCAGAAGCCAGTAGATACTCATGTGGGACATCCAGGAGGTGAGGAAAGGAAGCTTTCCTGTCTGAGTTCAGTGTGCCGCAGGCACCTGGGAGACTACCTGAGGGGATTTGGGCTTTTATCTTAAGGGCAGCATGAAGCCGCTGAATCATTTTAAGCAAGCTAGTGACCCGATTCGATTTGTTTCGAAGTATCTTTCTGTTGTAGTGTGTAAACTATAATGTGGAGAAGCAAGACATGAAGCCGCTCAGAACTGCCTACTGCCTGAAAGAGGTTTTTGTGAGTTTTCTTTTTCACTTCCTTTCTGATTCAGAGATAAGCCTATATTCCATGTTTGCTATGGTCCTGTTGCACGTGGCAGTTTTCGTGCACACAAATGATAAAGATTTCTTCAGAAAACAGCATATTTTGCTGCTTTTAATCAGTTTATACTTGACTTTTGGGAACTACAGTCACTGTGTAACATTTCTATATATACATATATGCCTCCACCAAATCAGTAAATTTGGAAATTTCTTTGTGCTGACCCTCTTCAGAAATTAAAGTGTTAAGGTAATACTGATCCCATATCTAAAAAAAACAAACCCTACTGTTTTATAAAGGGAAAGATACTTGGGTCTTTGGTTTATGGTTGTCTTAAAGTTAGCTCCGTAACTGTTCCCTCCCTTTTCTTGAGTCAGCTCTCAAGAGGCATGTAGTCACAAATCTAATGGTGTATTCTATCCCCCTGAGAATGCCTAATTACTCTTGATTTGGTACATTTCGTTTTAGGCAACTGTGATTGCCAAGTTAATTAAATTTCATGTTTTTAAATGGACAAGGAAGTAAAGGAAATATAGCGATGGAGCCCATAAACTTGTAATATAAACTGTTCTTTGAAGCCACAGCGTAAATCCAGGAGCATTATAAGTCACTCAAAAGAAGAATATTTTGAACCCACTCAGGGGCTACCATTGAGCTTGAGGATAGGCTTTTAGAGCTACAATACTGTTTACAAAGCCCTCGTTAACACTGTGTGAATAGTGAGTACAGTGTCTTATGGAACTCAATAGATCTCAGATAAAGAGACTTCTATGCTTTCTTGGTGGTTCTTTTGGGCCCCTCCTAGGAGGGTTGTGACACAGAAGCTCAGTGGCCTTGCAAATCAGGAGATGAACTCAATTTAGAAGTTATTGATAATGGGCTGCAGTTACCATTAAACTAATGTGAATTAATTACCAGTTAATCAGTCACAAAATTGAAATCATCCTCACAACATACAGCTTTGACTTGTGTGATTGATTTCTTCTGCTAACACCTTCTGAAGACCTTGCCTAGAAGATAGTGCTAAATAAAAATGCAAAATTTCTAATTTTAAGATTGATACAATATATATTTTTCTTAGAACTTAATGTAGATCTACGTGGTTTAATAACATGAGGTTGCTGTCTATACCAATGTAATTGCCATTTCTTGTTTCATAAAATTTTCATATTAGGGTTCACCTAGCCTAATTATGGATGTTAAGTTTATTTTCTATTATTGTTAAAATTTAAAAATTAGTATATATTGATTGAAAGCACATACTGTGTCCCAGGTCCTGTACTGGGGACAAGGAATATGGGCATGAGATGGCATGTCCGCTTCCAGAGTATTTAAGCTCAGCATGAAGGACCTATTAGTCTCCATAGAAAAATATCCTAATAGACAAGATTGAGGTATAGTCAGTGTTCTAGAAACACAAAGGATAAATGGCTAATTTTTACTGCATGATGGAGAACAGTTTACCTAGTAGAGAATGGAGGAAAGTTACTCTAATAATAGGAAGTTACAAGGTACAAAATAGAAGATTGAAGAGGTAGCCTTGGTGGTATAGAATGGCTAAAACATGGATCACATGAGTAGGAGTTTAGAGACTGAAGCTGTAGAGTTAAATAGAGCCATGTTTTAAGAGCCCTGTGGACCTTAATAATTGATTTGGTGTTTGTCCTGCAATACAGTAATGAGGAGCCATCAAAAGTTGTTTGTTGTTGTTTTTTTTTTAAGATTTTATTTCTTTATTTGACAGAGAAAGAGACATCACAAGTAGGCAGAGAGGCAGTCAGAGAGAGAGGGTGAAGCAGGCTCCCTGCTGAGCAGAGAGCCCGATGCAGGGCTGGATCCCAGGACCCTGAGATCATGGCCTGAGCGGAAGGCAGAGGCTTTATCCCACCAAGCCACCCAGGCGCCCCAAAAGTTTTTAACTGAGAGTATAACATGGCTTGTTTTAGAAAGATAAAGTAATGACAAGGTCTAGGATAGGTTTAGAAAATGCAGTGAGTATGGGCCAGGGAGGGAGTTACTGAAGACAGGAAATCAAGACGATGGCTGTTGAAGCAATCTAAGAGGATGAGGGTGTGAGCTAAGATGGTAATTTATTGGCGAGAAGGAAGATACAAAGTTGTTTGGGGCTCACAACAGTCATGGGGCACCTGGGTGCCTCAGTCGCTTAAGCATCCAACTCTGAATCTCAGCTCAATCAGGACTTCACTGATTACATACATATGGCCTGATGGGAGGCCTTCAGATGTAAGTATCGGGGTCACACGCAAGGGATCTATGAAAAGATGCTCAACATCATTAGCCACTAGAGAAATGCAAATTTAAAATTTTAAACTACAATAAACTACCACTACATGCCTATCAGAATGACTGAAAATTTTTATTTTTATTTTTTTAAGATTTTATTTATTTGTTAGAGACAGAGAGAGAGAGAGAGATCACAAGCAGAGGGGAATGGGAGAGGGAGAAGCACACTTCCTGCCGAGCAGGGAGCCCCCCATGCGGGACTAGATTCCAGGACCCCGGGATCATGACCTGAACCAAATGCAGACACTTAACTGATGGTGCCACCCAGATGCCCGACTGAAAAGTTTTAAATGCCAAGATGACCAATAGCAAGTGCTGCCATGGATGCAGAACACTGGGAAATCCCGCGCATTACCGTAGGAATGCAAAATGGTCCAGCCACTCTGAAAAACAGTTCAGTGCTTTTGTTTGTTTTTTAAACTTAAACACGCCTGTACCATATGACCCAGCAGTCCCATCCTAGGTATTTACTCTAGAAAAATGAAAACTTATGTCCACACAAGAACCTATAACACAAATGTATGGCTCTGTTCCGCCCCAAATACTGGAAGCCGTGAATGTCTGTCTAGTGGGTGAATGGATGAACAACCTGCATATATTTGTGCTTAGCTACCTTGAAGGAAACTGATGAAAAACTTGAGCAGGAGAAACCTCTGTCAGCATAACTGTAAAACAAAGGACATTAGGTGATTTTCAGGGAAGTGAGACACATCCAACAAATCCCACTGAAATTCCTCTTACTCTGTGAAACGTTGAACAGTCTCATTTTCTGTGTTAATCACTGTCAGTCTAGTCTTTTTTCTTTTCTTTTTTTTTTTTTAAATTATCTTCCTAGGCCTCAGGAAACTGAAATTCTTTCTATGGTTTCCATATAGATAAGGTCATACATAATCTCAATTTGGTGCAATTCTGAACATTTATCAGTTTCTTTTCTGGCCACACCAATACAGAGGAATTCTAAATAAGGAAGCAAAGAAGATCCAGTGAATCGTTACTGCTATGTTACAGGGGAAATACAGTTGGCAAATTCCAAACTGAATCTTGTAACAAATTACAGAAGCTACTTTACACTGCAATAGCAGTACTATCATAATTTGCATTTTTGCCTTTTAACTTCAGAAGATTGTGAACAGCATTAAAATGACAGTATCTCCTAAAAGAATAAATGCCTTCTATTCTTCTGCTGTATATTGTACTGCATCAGAATTGTATTGATGGCATCCTATGGGATGTTATACCTAATAATTCTGTTTTTCTTTTTAAGGAAAATCATTTGGAGAGACAGAAGGAAGGGAGAAATAAATGCTTGTATTTTGTTACTTTTTTTTTACCATCTTAAAAAAAATAAGCTTCAACTCTCCATATCAAACACCAAAAAATAATTTAGAAAAGAATTTTGATGGTTTTTCCTGGGCTTTTATATTCTTAGTCTTGAATAGTCATCACCTTTGGAAATGCTCTAAAACATGGAAAGCTCTGTGAAAAACATTTGTCTTGTTATTAAATGCAGTGTAATTTGTGAACAAAAACGATGCACAGCTACCACTTTTTTTTTTTTTTTTTTTTTTTTTTTTAAAGATAAAGCCAAGTTGTTTTTTTCCCCCAGGAATGAAATGGATGCATTTGCCTAAATGGTCATCACTTTTGGAGGCTTGAAGTTGTTTTACGGCTTTCGCTTTTGCAGCTGTGGGACAAGTTTTCTAGCAGACAATGGAGGTGGGGAGGGGAGTTCAGTTGCATCTGGATTCTCTTTGTAGAATACCTGAAAAGTTGATATTTAGTGGTTTCTTGAGAAAGCAGTTTATCTGTAGAAGAGGAACGTTTTTAGTACCTAAATTAGTTTGCTCTGATTGATATGCATTCGTTTTGTTCTCCTGCTTAAAAAAAAAAGGAAGGAAAGAAAAGAGTAAAGAAAATCATCTACCCTAAAACTACATAGCACAGATAACCCTCTGACCTATGGCGCTGGGTAAAGATTTAGAGTACTTGTGGAGCCTCATTCACATGCCTGACTGAAAAGAGCCTTAAATAAAGTATAGGGCCCCTGTGGAGATGGAGAGCATAAGCAGGATAAGGAAGTTACATTATTTCAAGTAGCGGTGTGTTGCTTTATTTTTACTAGTCCATAAAGTGAAATGCCAATTGTGATGTGTTTCCAGTTTTGAGTCTGATGTCACTTTAGTTTGGGGTTTAATGTTAGAATAGTTTGAGTCAGGGATGCCCTGGGCAGAGCATCCTTCTCTGTCTCTTTTGCCACCAGCAAATATCCCTACCTGCTGACCCTCTCAAATTAAATTTCCATTTGAAATATTTTTCCTTTAAGGAAAGCAAACAACAGAAGACTTAAAAAAAAAAAAAGGTACTATCAAAATATGGGTGAGGATGAGAATTACCAGTTGTGTAGCTCTTCATATGTTAAGAAGTTAAGTTTTTCTTTAGCTATAAAAAATAAAAAGTATTATTCCCACTGTTTGTCTCCAGAAAAAGTGTTTTGATTGGCTCCAAATGACACTTCAAATTAAGATATTCGGAGAAACTTGAATCATTTATATCTGATGACGCTGACATCTGTTTCATGGCTTTTAACTAAAAGGTTTATATTGAACATTTAACTTAATGTATCTTTCTTCTAAAATATCCCATTGTCCTCTATAGCACTTTGTATTTTTATTTTGAAGCTTATTTATTAAACTGATTTTATGGTTTTATTTCCTATTTCTTTTCTAGGTGTGCTAATAAAACCCCATTAAAATGGTGACAAATAAAAGCAATATTTCCTTGGTCTTAGGAAGATACTCCTAGCCATCGATCAGCTCTTGATTGTTTTATAGACCAGAGCTTTCAAATGGTACTTTTTGAATGATGGAAAAACTTCACTAAGCTTTTCATTCTCATTTCATTCTTTTTAAGAATCTGTAATCATGGCAAAAGGACATGAATTACGAACAGTTTTCCTTATAGAAGGAAAAACTCGTGGAGAAAATTAAATCAATACTGTCCATTAATCATACTGCTTGTCAGCCCTCAGACTACTCTGGAAGTTTCTGGTGAATGTAAAGAGTCTTTAGATGTGTGAGGTCCTTAAAGATCTAAGTAAGTTAAAGGAGAGTAGGTTTTTTTTAAATACCGTCATTAGCACATGAAAGAAACTTCAGGGTGGATAGAAAAAAAAATTGTTGTAAAGCAGTAATTATACTTGTGGGTTTTGTTTTGTATTTGTTTTAAGCCTGTCCTTAAAAAAAAAAATAGTTCATGCAAATAAAATTTTTAGCTTTGCACTAATTATGCACTCCATGGGATAGAAAGGGAGCTGCAAGATAGGCCATTACTAGAGGAAAATATTTTACACCTTAGCCTTTAAAAATATTTGTGCATGTTTATTTTGTAATGTGCATAGTATATCAGGGCAGTCATACGTGTATATGCTATAAATAAAAGCATATATGTTATGAGTATACATGATAGAAGAATATTTTACTAATGGGAGGTAAAATAAAAAGTTTTAGAGATCGTTGTTCTAAAAAATATTGAATCAGGTATTTCTAAGTAACTATCCAGTTATGAAGCTGTACAATCTGGAAGAGAAAATAGACATTCATAAAATCACCAGAAACTGTAATTACAAACCTTAGTAGGCCCTGTGATGGGAAAGCAGAGGGAGTCATAAAGGCCGTGTTACAGGGGACAGGAGATAGTTTGAGGGTGGCGGTCAGGGTAGACTTCCCTGAGGAACTGATACCGTATTGGTATCTGAAGGATACCAGGTTAACTAAGTGAAAAACCCTGATGGTATAGTTAGTGAAAGAATTAAAGAAAGCATGGCATAAACATAGTCATGGACTATCATCAGAACAGGTGGAATCCTGGAGTAGTTTACTATCAAAACAATCAGATTAATCAATTGATTAGGGTAAACTAGTATGATAACATAATCCTGAAGACTTTATTGAGATTTTTGCATATTTTTTTACTCTATTTTAAAACATGTGAAGGACTTTGTATAACATCCCAGAAAAGGTAGGCTGCCCTGTGTAGGTGGGGGCCTCTCGTATCAGCTGAGATAGCTGACTCCATTGACCCTTAACTTGGTTTATTACAAAAACTAGACCTGTTCCTTCAGCCGAAGGTTGAAATGGCATCTTCCTGTTCTCAGCCTGCCAGGATGTTAACAATAACTTCAGAAACCTGTACAGACAGTAGGCAGCACATTTTGCCTGATTACCACAGTGTGTCCATCTTCCTTGGTAGATTGTGTAACGTAAATATTATCTAACAAGTCATTATTTCAAATGTGCATATCTCCTATTTCCTTTTCCTAGAAAGATTTGGAGGAGTGACGCAGTATGGAAACACAACATTCGACAACAACAACAAAAAACAAATAGGTGATATGAGTCTCAGTGTTTGTAAGGGTTTGGGATTAAACAACATTCATACTACTAGTAGGAATGTAAATTGATACACAGCTTTTCTAGGTGTCACTGGTAACACCACAAGGGGGGCTGTAATTTGCATACTCCCTTATACAACAGTTCTGTTAGTAGACACCTATCATGAGAAAATACTAATGAACACAAACATTTAAGATTTATTTTTATTTTAGAGAGAACAAAAAAGAGAGACTGAGCAAGCAAGCCAGCAGGGGGAGAGGGAGAGAAGCAGACTCCCAGCCTAGGGGAGAGCCCTGAATGGGGCTCAATCTCATGACCCTGACATCGTAACCTGAGCTAAAACCAAGAGTTAACCAACTGAGCCACACATGCATTTAACCATAAGGATGTTCACTGTAATGTGCAGGATCATTTATAATTGTGAAAAGCTGGAAGAAACCTAAATATTCAATTACAGAACTTTAGTAAACCTCTATGCAGTACATCCATACAATTTGAATAAATGTGGACATTGAAAGGAATGTTTTAGAAGACTATTTAGTACCATGAATGGTTATTCACAGCATATTGGATGAAAAAGGCACTCTATAAAATACAAAAAATATTCAGTATGTGTATATGTGAATAGAAAAGGGAATTTAAAAAAAAAAAAACAACCCCTCATGTTAAAAGTGCTTATATCTGGGGGCACCTGGGTGGCTCAGTGGGTTAAAGCCTCTGCCTTCGGCTCAGGTCATGATCCCAGAGTCCTGAGATTGAGCCCCACATCTGGCTCTCTGCTCAGCAGGGAGCCTGCTTCCTCCTCTCTCTCTCTGCTTGCCTCTCTGCCTACTTGTGATCTCTGTCAAATAAATAAATAAAATCTTAAAAAAAAAAGTGCTTATATCTGGGTGCTGGTATTAGGATATTTTATTTTTATTTCTTCTTTTTGCTTGTCTGAGTTTTATAAATTTTCTATAACAAACATTTGATCCTAATGAGAAAAAAGTATTTTTTAAAATTTGAATATATCTAGATGAAGAAATCGGAGGAAAGATAAATAAAAGTTGGAAAATCAATGAAACCAGGATATTGACTTCTTTAATCACATGCTGTAGGGCTCGTACAGTTGCTAGAAATGCCTGTAAGTTTGGCTGTGAGCTTTCTTGCAACCAAAGCAAACCACAAACTCTGCTAGCTATGGGGCACAGGGTATTTTAATAACTAGAAAAAATTATACTAATTAAGTTCCCAAAATACAGTACCTCCAGAAAAACTCTCTATGTTCAAATTGTTGAAGATTTTTATGCATTTATGTATTGAAAACCATACTAATACTTGACAATGACTTAGTATATTAGAGAAGATTCCTGTAGTTTCTAGGATCATTTGACAAGTTATAGGCTTTTGGGTGATCTAGAGATATTAGTGGAGGAAACAATTAAAATAATTTTTTTGAACTTTCACCTTTCTCCATCTGGATGGCCAATTAGGATGGTTTTTGGTGTGTTTCCCTTTCTTTTCTTTTCTTTTCTTTTTTCTTTTTTCTTTTTGTTTCCCTTTCTTGAATACATTCTCGTTCTTTTCATAAAATGACCTTTTGTCTCAGAAGAAAATCATGGCAGATGGATCTTAACTCTGACCCAAAAAACTATAGAGACTACATTTTAAACCTCTGAAAACTTCAAAAAGTAAGGAGACTCTGATTTTGCTAATGCACACTTCTGTTCTGAGGAATTACAAGGATTGTTTTAGTCGTATTCTCTTTCCCGTGTTGACTCAGTGGCATATGTGGGTGGCTCTGGTTCTTTGTACACTTTATTCCCATGCTATATGCGTATTAAAAATTGGCATTCTAGTGTGACTCATTGAGAATTTTTTAGAAAAGAAATCTGCATTTGTATTACTTATATAAAAAATATCAGATATTTCTAGAAATCTTTCAAGAAGCCTAAAAATATGTTGGTGCTTTCTTTTTATTGTCCTCAGTATCAGGCAAGAGTTCATTTATAAGGATAAATGTAGATAAATAGATAAGATTGGCCAGTGAGAAAATTAGGCCTTTCTGAGGTTAGGAAAGCTTTCAAAACCATAATATCCCCCTTCCACAAGCAATGTAACAAATTCAAAGTTCAAAACAAATTCACTTGCAAAAAATAGGAGTTTTAAGTTTTATTTCCCTGAATAAAAGAACCTATATTACAGCCATAATTTAACTGATACAGTAGACTTACCAAAAAAAGAGAATGTTTAATCTGAATCTAATAATGAGGAGACAAACAGATACAGCCAAATTGTGAGTTGGTCTACAAAACATCTGTACTGGATTCTTTGAAGGTGTCATTGTTGTGAAAGGTAGGAAAAGGAAAGGGAGCAATTCTCCGTGAAGGAGATATGACGGGCAGTATGTGATCCTCCATTGGGCTGGTACGGAGGGAGCGGCAATAAAGGACATTTTGGAAGTAATTTGGGAGACTTAGAAATGAGTTATATTTGGATAAAATTGCATTTTTGCTCAATTTGTTGAATGTGATCGCGGTATTATGGTTGTATAGGAGAGACTGTCCTTGTTCTCAGGGGAAGCATGTCCCAATATTTAAATGTGTGAAGAGTGATGATTCAACAAAATAAAAATGTGTGTGTGTGTGTACACTTGCACATGCACACACAAATAAGAGAACAAGTAATAAAGCAAATCATCAAAATGCTTAAAAGAAATTTAAAGTTAAAAAATGCCTTGCTTTGTTTTTAAGCTTTAATTAGTATCTCCAAATTAGGATTGGTTTTACAGTGACTATGCACATGGTTAAAACAACAGCATTTCTGAAGTAACGGATATTGAACATAAGAAACAGGAGGTCTTCTGTTGAATGTTTCATTTATCAGAAAATGCCTTTTGATTGGACTCTGCATGCTCAAACTGAGATTCTCTATTATACGCGTTGAAAACCATCTTAAGATATACTGAATACTTTCCAGGACCCCAGTGATTTTCAATGTCTTTTAATACCTGAAAGATTGAAGGTTTATATAGAATTGGAGTAGGCTGTTGATAGCCAATTAACATGGTAATGACCTGCCCCTAGTATCAAAGAGCTCCCACAATTCCTTTATCAGCTAACATTAAAACCGGTTTCAGAGTGATACATTCGGGGAAAGTTTAAATAAGTTGGTGTAACGTAGTGCTTCTCGTGAATTCTAAAGGAGGTTTAAATAAATAACAGGACCGTGTTTATCACTGTGATTGAGGAGGCTGATATTTCGCTGGCTTGCGTTTCCCACTTGAGAAGAAATTTCAGATTGGTTTCAAGCTGTCTACCTGCATCTTTCCCATCTTGTAGGCATGCTTTTAACTGCCGAGGGCTGAGATCGGGAGGAATGGTTTTCAAACCACAGATGTTTTTGCAATGAAACTGTGCACCTCCGACCAAGTCGCTGCGGTTCAGGAGATGATAGATGGTATTTCCATGTTGCCTCACAAAAGGGTCAAAATGGCATGGCAAGCCCATGACAGTGAAACAGAGAAATGTTAGTCCTGGAAGGAAATTTATTTCATGGCTTCGGGGGAAGTTTGGTTGTCGTGAATAGGCTCTCTCTGTCAGTCTATAAAAATATTGTTTGTAAGGCAGTGATGTATGTGGGACAGACAGTGTAAGTGTGTTGGCAGACAGAACAGCTACTTAAACAAATGTATCGTAAGTCAAGTCCTGGATGTTTTTAGGGTAAGGATTGTTCGTGATGGAAATATCAATATAATTAAAGTAACTTATTCTGGGTATCCCCCCATTCTAACACATTTTTTAATCTTACAATTCTGAATTTTTATAATCAGTGATTATTCTATTATATTCACTTTTAAGTAATTAAGGAACATGAATGTGGACCAGCTTTATTAGTACTGGACACATACAGCTCTTATAAATTTGGGGACAGTTAAGCCACTGCCTTTTTCTCCTCCCTACCCCATAGGAGATTAACAGCCACCGGCATAAATCCATTAACTGATTAAGTGGTGGAGAGACTCAGTGGCTGTTCTCTCTCAACTTGCAAAATTGGACCAATGAGGTATCTTTTTTTCCACTGGGATTCACAAAAGGAAAGGAGTATCATAAGAAAAGAACATAAAAGATTAAAAACGGTGTTTGTGAGAGGTTTCGTTTTGCAGGGTTTGGATGTAAATCGGATTCATTTGAGGCAGTGTTCAAGTAGAACTCTTCAACACCACATATTTCTTATCTAGACAACCTCAAGTAATGCATTTGTCAAAAATGAAGAATACTTTTTACAAGAAGTCTTGAAAGCCTGATAGATGTATAAAAATTGAAATCACATGTTCAAAAAAATAACATGACCAAAATATTAGTGAACACAATATGATTGAAAAAGCCATTTGCTTCTGGATTTTGCAAAAGCAATCTGAGTTTTTTTTTGTGTTAAAATAGAGATTATGAGTAGGGTTTGCTTATTTTGGTAGGAAACTGATTCTCAAATGTCACATGCAAAGAACTTTCTTCTAAATTCTCCTAAACTCTGTAGGAGAAGGGATGTTTTCACTGGGAGTGAGAGTTATTTGTCTTAAGGCCCTTCAGGGGTGCTGAACAAAAGGGACTGAGTCATTTCAGGTTTAGACAAATACTCTACCATCAGCTTCCATAGAGACTTGTTACACAGAACACAGGGAAATTTGGGGAGTGGGGGATTGCCCACTCCCATCTGCCGTTGCGTCTACTGTACACTCAGATATTCTGTATTATTATAACAGGTTTATAACATTTTGGCGTAGTGATCATTAACAAAAATCCTTTAAATTTATAATGGATATGAAAGATGTTTATCATTCACAATCCTATATGGAAATGCAGTTTATAAACAAAAGAAGAAAGAAATTTTAATCTAGGCTTTAAGTAAAATTTACGTTCTTTTAGGCAAACACCTGGTTTTAAATCAGTATACTTACACGTTGGCGTCAGGCATTGTTTTAACCATCATGAATTAACCTTTTCCATTCTAATGTACGTCTGATGATAGAAGACAAAGAAATCGCTGGAAAGCAGCCTGCTTCTCTAATCTCTCTCACTGGGGTTTCTCTCTCAGAGAGGAGAAACCTACAATCTAAGGATGTTTGGATAACATTGTTTGCATGTGATTTGTGTTTTTGTTACTGTGCTTAAACACCATTTTTAAAAGCAGAGTATTTCACTCTGCTTTCCTTTCCCACCCATCCCCCTTAGCATTTTTCCTGCTCCTCTGCGGCTGGACCAGACTTGATCTGGCCCCAGATCTTGTGTCAGAGGCCATGACCCAGGTGTCGGAGCAGTCATGCTGTTGGCCTCTTCTCTGAATAATTATATGGGGTGGGGGGTATTGTGTTGGAGGGACAGGCTTGGGGGCAGTGCAGTCACCCTGACTAGCCAGACCAAGGGGCTCTCCAGTCAGACCACAGGGGAACAATGGCCCCGAAAAGGCTCGCACAAAACCTTGTAACACAAAAGATTAAATTAAAAATGGACATTGGGCCAGATACTCAGTTTCATCCTTCAGAATCTCACCTTTCTCACTGATTCTGAGCACTTCCTAATTTAACATTTCCAAACTTTACATGTGGTGATATTATATCAGCAAACTTTCAGATTGTTACTTACCTCTGTATAGTCTAATTAGTTTGATTTCTTGAATGCATTATAGCCATCTTAATGGCTTTGTGGTTAACATTAGCAAAGCTTTTTATAGTGGTGTTTTAAGTGAATAATTTAAAGCGGTACGTAGTGATTTTTAAAGTAATGCTTTGTATTTTCTTAAGACATTGTACTAAACATGTTCCATGTCTAAATCAAACCAATTGGCAGGAACTGTCCCAAAGTAGATGTAATTGCTTTATGTTCCTTTTGGTCCTTGGAAGACTTTCCCCCCACCACCTGAGAAGTTTTCCTTAGAAGGATAGGGGATAAGACTCATTAAGTCTTATTTAGATTTGGATTTTAGAAATGATGTCAGAGGAGGCTTTAGAGATGTAAGGTAAAAGTTTTCTCATGGTCCTGACCTCAGGTGTTTTCTTAGTTTTATCTACCTTGACCTGTCCACTCCAGCCCCGCTCTTTTCAAGGGTTCTGGAGTGTCACCAACACAGCAGCTGAAGGAAACAAAGGCCTGGTTTTTCATGACCCCAATACTATCTCTTTTTGGTTGGTCCATAGCTAAATAATTTGTAAATAAAAGTTTTCTATTATGCATTTTCCAGGAAACCAAACTTCTAGAAGTGTTAGTATTACAAGGAATCCATAAAGTTTGAATTGATGTCTGTCAGTTTTGCCATCTGAGTTCTAATTCTTTACTACGTCATTATTACCAAAGCCATTCACAATAGAACAGGTAGAAATACAGGAAGCAAAATAACTACAAATCCTACAAATCCAACACTTTGGTACACATCAGAAAATAATGCATTTCTATTTTCATTCTCCTTTATCGCTCTATTACCAGTGTTACCACATCCTTGCTGCTTAAGTCCACGTTTTCTGCTACCCCACAACCCCACCCTTTCCTGATGAGTTTATTCTGTTAAAAGACCTAGATACCAGATGTCACTTTTATCCTCTGTGACGTGCCTGTAGCGCTGGACATTGTCTTCTCATGGCTTCCGTGATACCTTCCCAGTTCTCCTCATGAATCCCTAATACCACTTCCCATCTCACACCCAGGCTCCAGTCCCTGCTGGTGGTACCCTGTCCTCTGTGTACAGGACTGGTGACTGTGGTTCTCCGTCCTCACTCAGCTCAGCCCACACTTTCTCACCCACGGTCAGCTCCCCTTGACTTTCTCCCGCATCTCTGATGCCGTGTGTTATTGGCTCTGCATCTCCTCTTCCATTTCTGTTGGTTCACCCTGGCTGGACACTTGGAGCTTTCTGACTCTGATGAGTGCCTTCTCTCAACAATCCCATTTACTAAAGCCATCTTTTGTGTCTATATAACAAAGTCCATGCTGGCTAGCCTGGTTCTTAAACCTGAGATCTACCCACAGCCTAACTTTTCTACGTGACCTTCACTCATGCACTTACCCATCTCTTCCCTGTTACTCATCCCTGATCTACACGTTCCTGCCCTCAAGCCTTCACTTACACTCTTCTTTGGCCTTAATCTCTTCTGTTCACAAGCACTACTTCCATGAAGCCCTCCTTCACACAATAAAAAACTACCAGTAACTTTTCCTTCTTTTGAATTCCATTAGTCTTAACAAATCTCTTCACAGTAGTTATTCCTGTCTTGCACGATATTTACTTGTACTTTGCCTTAGGTTCCCTGATATACTGTTACCTAAACAAATTTGAAGACAACCGATAGACTTCAACTTGCTAATCTTAAAGACAAGGAAACTGACTTCCAGGGGACTGCATTTGCAGCCACAGAGCTACTAAATCCAAGATTCAAATCCAAATCCCCTAATGCTCAAAGCAGCCCTCTCCTCTGTATTTACTTACTTAGCACTGGAAAGCACCTACTTAGTATGCATTTCTAAAAGCAAGTTACAGATATAAATCCATCGAGTCCTCATTTTACAGATGAGGAAACTCAATTTTTAAACCCAAGTAGCCTGATTCCAGAGTCTATCCTTTAGTCACCCTGCCAGCCTGCCCTTCTGCCTGAGAGGGAGCAGGGATCAGCTGCTAGCATTTCATTACTAAAGGTATTCTTATGGGTATATTATTGTTACAGAATGGCACTCTTGCAGATCTTTGTGTGGATTAATTCATTTCCTCTTCCTAACACCCTTGAGAGGTAGATTGTGTTATCATCATCATTACCCATCTTACAGGTGGTTTTAACAAAGGTACGGAGGGCGAAAAATAACTTCTGCAGGTTGCGCAGTAATGACCTAGCTGGATCAGAATCCAGGAAGCCTGGGGCTGGCAGCTGAGACATTCGCTGTTGTGCTAGACTGTCTGATAGCTTCCAAGTAGTGCTGAGTCATTAGCAAAGTTGTCTAGTTGTCTTTTGTTTGTCTCAGCCTCCTTCTCTATAGAGGTCAGGTGACAAGAGCAATGATCTAGCTCACAGGGCTTTTTAAACTCCATGGGAAATATATATATATATATATATATGACAAATACTGATTCAAGGCACCCTTCTTCCTTTTCACTGTTTTGCATTTCATGCAGCCCTTCTTTTGCCGAAACTTAAGCAATCGCCATACATCGCAGCTCCCACCTTCAGCAGATGGATGAGTGGGGCCATCACTCTCCGTACAGGCACACAGATGCCATCTAGTGGTAGAGAAGAGAAGTGCAAGTTACTGGGATGAAACCCTGGAAGACATGGGTTTTCTGTTGTTTTGAGGTCTTTGGGAACATGTTGCAAAGAAAATTAGGTATATTATACCAAAGTTTTTTGTAGGTTACTTAGGATGTATAAAGATACAGTTAATTAACTATTGTTGTTAAATCAGGTGCTTTTAGAATGGAATTTAGGTCCTTGATCAGTAATCTTTAAAAGACCTTTGCATTGCAGAGAATCTGATTTTATTGAACTTTTTTCTTGTTCTCATTGCAGTCATTGAGGGTAATAAATACTGAATTGTTAAAACTGGATGTAATTAACAGAGTGAATGAATTCGTTGTCTCCATCTGCTTGCTGTTGCTAATGCTAGCTCTCAAACTTCCATATTTCCATTTTATGAAACAATCTACTGTTCTTCCATTAGGGAAGAAATCTGTTATGTTGTTTTCTAAAACTTTCATATCATCAGTGAGTTTGTTAGCAGATGAGAGATTATTAAATGAACATGGAAGATGTGGGCGAAGGTGGATTTGAAGCTGAGAGGATTATACACCATGTGACATGGTTGCCAAAACAGCAAGCATTCTTAGTGGGCATGAAATACAGAACACAGCTCCTTCAAGCATGAATACAAGGCAGACACACACTTGGGAGCCTTTGCCTGCTCCACAAACCAAGGAACATTAATGAGGACAGGGAGCAGTTAGAGCTCAGCTTTAGTATTTGCCAACAGCTCACTTACTGACATTCTGAATTCCAGACCTTGCTTGTATGAATGAACATCCTTGATGGTTTTTTTGCCATGATTCCAAATTTAAGTGTACGGTATTTTTGGAAGTACCCCTTCTGTTCTCCTGAGCAACTTTCCTCATTATAATAACAACAATAATAATATTATATCTCTACTAATTATAGGAACTATACAAATTCCTTAATAGCCATGCTTTCATTTAATACTCTTAAAAATCCCCTGTCAGGGATTATTTGTCTATTTTCCAAATGAAAATAAGCCAGGCTTAGAAAACTAAAAAAATATGCTCTCAAGGCTATACATTTAGTAAATAATATTTACAGAATATTCATTTATCAGTCTGTACTCTGGTAGATTGAAATTAAAAGCACAAGTTACGGCTTTCTTTTTTAAAATTTTTATTTCATTTTTTTAAAAAAATTTAAGTCATGTCTCCACTCAGCATGGGGCTCAAACTCACAATCCTGAGATCAAGAGTCAGATGCTCTTCCAGCTGAGCCATCCAGGCTCCCCAACAGTAACAGCTTTCTAACTGCTGAGTCTTCATATAGTGTCTGACTTTTAGTAGGCATTTGGTAAATGTTATTGGATACCTGTATACTCTTTCTTGGCCAGTCAGACTTCTAGTTTTGATTTCTCTTCATGTGAAACAAAGTCAAGTGGAAAAGTTAGTGATGAGAATGAGTCAGAAAGGAAAGAAGGTGAGGCAAATCTTAGAGCCAGAGGAGAAAAGAGGAGTGTTACCATAGCAGTATTTGAGGAAGGAGATCTTCATTTTTTGGCCAAAGGTTGACTCCATAATAAAGGTACAGGTTAATTTGGCTGGGACCACAGTTGTGGTAACCTAAGCTGACACTCACTAGAGTTTGTGTTAAATTAATTTGAGCTTACTTTCCTGGCCTTCCATCTTTATATATTGCTAAATATTTAAGTTTAACCATAAGGGCAAATACTACCTATTGGAACCATCACTCCTGAGACCTTTAAGAATTAGCCCCAATGAGCGATTTTTATGCTCCTTGTGTTGAGTTTGGAAGGAAATGGGACCAACTCTCTCCCCTCTTTTTATTTCTCCTTTTCCCCTCACTGGGTTTTGGGAAGGCCTGAACAATTCTTTGTGGCTGCTTTTCCTGACTCTGCTGTTTTCCCCATAAACCACATTGCCTAAGTCTGCTGAGTCTCGTGTAACCAAGCACCACAGACGTGGCAGTCCTTGACTCAAGAAGGGCTGTTAGCAGGCCTTGGAAACTATATGTACAGGCTCCCTGTAGCATTTCACAGTGCTGAGGCTGGGTCTCTGCTTTGTCCTTTATGCATTGGAGGGTTTTCTCAGAACTCTAGAGTTTTAGGACTTGTGCTCTTATGCTAAGGTACATTATCTGTACATTTAACTATATTGAATATGTTGGTCCTAAACTCTGATTTCTTACTCTGTATCTTTAATTTTGTTAATTGTATAGCTTTGTTTTCTTTCTTAGCTGATAACTCTTGCTGTCCGATAGTGCTCATCTTAACATTAGTCCAGGGCTCTGGTCCCCTGTGTCCATGACATCACATCTCTAACAAATTGATGCATGAACATGAACCTTGTTGTTCTGAGGTCTCTGGATTAACCAACCAAAATAATGTCACTAGATTTTGAGGCTGGAGTCCGATTTCTCGGAGCCTGAGAGGAGCACATAGTAAATGCTCATGGCCCACAGCTCAGCTTGGCCCCCAACCTGGCACTTTAATTTTGTTAAACGAGATTCTTTGAAGAGCATAGTTGATCATATGTGAACGTTAAATGGGCTTTCCCTCTCCTTTATTTTTTCCCACTAAAATGGTTTTAAAAATTATCCTCACTCTTGTTGTACTTCTTATGTATGGATAGAAAGGAATCTCATGCACCTGATATACTTGATTTGCCAGCCTGATGGTTTGCCTTTTCCTGACCTCATAGAAACAAGTAGGCGAAGGAGCCCAGCCTGGGAGGTCGTTGCTCTGGCGACTTGGATGATTTCCAGATGGGCACCAGAAAAGCTGGGCTGTTACTATGCTGAGTGGGTTGTACAAGGGCTAAGTGTGCTCTTCTCTCATTGTCTCAGGACACATACGTTGCTTCTCGTCAACCAGAAAAGGTTGATTTGGGGTTTAAAGTTTAATGTAAGCAGCTTATTTTTTAAAGATGAAGGGAAAATAAAGAATTTTAGGACTAAAAATAGCCGTTCCAGAGAAATATTCATGAAGTGTTAATTGATTGTTTGCACAGTAGAAAAAAAGATTAATCTTTCCACCCATACTCATCATCAAAATCTGCTTTCGGTGAGAGTGGCTATATCCGTGTCTGGCCCTCTGACAATGCGAGCTACTTGGGACAAGCTCTGTCTCATCCCTCTTTTTCTGTATTTCCTAATTCCTGGCGCAATGCCCCACACTCAGTAGGCTTTCCTAAAGATAAGTTTCTGATTGAGTAGAGACAGAATAAAGAAATACATTTGAAGAACTCAGCGGCAGAGAGCCAAATTAATTCCATTTGTACCCATTCAGAGGGAGTATTTGTAAGATAGCAAGCACTCAGGATTCAGTTGCCTCATGAGTTCAGCAATATGTTAGAAGGGAAGAGAGATGAACACAGATTCAAATTAGGTTGCTGTTAATCTGGACAGAACTCCTTGAATCTTAGAATTTCAGTGCTTACAGTTGGAAATCATCTGAGTAATGAAGTCCAAATGTATTTCTGTGTTTGTTTTCTGTAGTTATTTTATAAAACGTTTAAAAATATTTCTGTTTTAGAATTCATTGTAAGGAGACAAAGTTATCTACTATAACAAAAGCACATGTGATAGAAATATCAGCAAGTCCTTGGTTTAGCTTCATGTAAGACTAGACGTGCTACTTAACACCGTGGTACCACTGTTATAGAATGGGAAGAACATTGATAGAATTTTGTGTTACTCATCTATCATTTTCTGTAGTATAATTGAATATTAGCCTCCCTACTTCCTATCTAAAAAGTATAGAAATGTCCTAAGTTGTATAATTTTTTTTTCTTCTTATGATTTTAATTTTGTTAAAATGAATAGAAATTCATTAAAACAAATAAAAAATTTGCATTTTAGGACATCCTTTTAATGCATTTTAATATTAAATAATAGAATATATCAGTTTTTAAAATATGAATACTCTTAAAATTATTTTGGAAACTTTAACAAACTTCATATTTTATTTTTGAATTTTTAAAATTTATTATTATTTTTAAAGTTTATTTACCTTAAGCAATTTCTACATCCAATGTGGGGCTTGAACTCACAAGCCCGAGATCAAGAGTTGCATGTTCCCCCAACTAAACCAGCCAGACACACCCCTATTTTTGGATTTTTAAATGTTTAAATTTGCTCTAGAATTATTTTTATACTTTTATTCTAAGTTTTTTGCACATTGGATCCATCTTTCAAGGATGATTTTTTTCCCTTGTGAAGTATTGGATCTATTTATACGTTTATTATTATTAGAGAAATGTAATATAGAAATATATTAAAGTTAGAAATATACCATATAATCCAGCAGTCCCACTTCTGGTTATATATCAAAAGGTAATGAAACCAGTATTTTCCCCCCAGATAACTGCACCCATGTTCATTGCAACGTTATTTGTAATAGCCAAGATATAAAAACAACCTAAATGTCTGCTGATGGGTAAATGGACAAAGAAAATATGGCCTATACACACGATGGAATATTATTCAACCTTTAATAAGGAAGGCAATTCAGCCATTTGCACAATGTGAATGAGCCTAGACGTTGTTATGCTAAGTGAAATAAGCCAGATGCAGAAAGACAGTTACTGCATGATTTCAATAATGTATGGGATCCAAAATAGTTGAACCCATAGAAGCAGAGAGTAGAACAGTGGTTGCCAGGGGCTTCAGGGATGGAGGATGTGAGGAAGTGTTGCTCATGGGTGCAAGGTTGTACTTATGCAAGATAAATAAGTTCTGGAGATCTGATGGACAGCATGGTGATGATACTCATGTATCATGATGATACTGTATTATAAACTTGAGATTTACTGAGGTCTTGTTTTCAAGCACATATCCACACAAAAATGGTTACTGTGTGAGATGATAGGGATATGTTTGTTAGCTTGATTGTAGAGATCACCTCACAATGTACACATGTGTCAAACATCATCTCATATACCTTAAATATATACAGCTTATGTTCATCAACTATACCTCAGCAAAGCTGGGGGGAAAATACATTATTTCTCAATAGTATTTATTTTTGTCCCAAGCAAGTACTCAATAATTAAATGTTATCATAAATAGTTATATTTAAATGTATTTATATCATTAAACTTGTCAAAATATGTCCTAAAACATGTCATTTAAAATTTATAACTAGGGGCGCCTGGGTGGCTCAGTGGGTTAAGCGTCTGCCTTCGGTTCAGGTCATGATCCCAGGGTCCTGGGATGGAGCACCACATCGGGCTCCCTGCTCAGCGGGGAGCCTGCTTCTCCCTCTCCCTCTGCCTGCTATTCCACCCACCACTTGTGCTCAATCTCTCTGTGTCAAATAAATAAAATATTTTCAAAAAATAAAATAAAATGTATAACTTTATTTCCTCAAAAGACTGGAAAATTTTTGTATATATCCGAGGGACTTTGGGTTTCCTGTTTTGACATTTAAGGAGCACCAGTAGAGGGAGCTCCAATTCCTCTTTCTTGGTGAATTTAGCGGTTGGCCTGAAAATGGGTTAATGGAAAGGGTACACATAGAAATAAACTTAAATAACACATGGTTGTAAAAAATTTTAAAGTTACTAAAGGATGACAATCATAATTATCTTTACCTTTTATGGGGAAAATAAACTCACTTTGATTTCCCTTCTTAAGGTAGCTAACCCTCCGATACACTACCTACACAAAAAATTTCTATGTAGTGTGATGTTTTAGAAGTGATCCTTTAGGCAGCCCCCAAGGCTTTTAGGATCAAGACTCTATCTCTGGTCAGTTGAGGAGGAGGATGGAGAGTATTGGTGTTAATGTTATTGTTTGAAGAGAGGTTAAGTAAAATTGTAAGTAACTGGTAGATCGTCACAGTAGCAATGTCACACAAAGGTGCATTGCTGAGTCACTATGTAGGATAGGAAAAGGAAAAAAATCTCATTTTACTTTAAACTTTTATGTATCCAGAAGATTTTTAAACCAAACTCTGCAAAGGCTCTGGAGGGCTGATATCTAGAGGCCTGGACCAAATTATTACCTGTCAGTTTCTTTATAGATCCCAGAAGAAAGTACCACGTGAGGCTACTGGCTTACAACAACATAGAAGATGGCTATCAGGCAGATCAGACAGTCAGCACTCCGGGATGCGTGTGTAAGTAAGGGTTACGGTAGCACGTTTCACTCTGTACAGTGCACAGGCCTTGTTCTTCTCTTCCTTCTGTAAATTTAAGTCTCATTACTCCTTGGAATCCTTGGTGCTTTTCTTTCTTCCATGGCACCTAACATAGTTACTTTGAACAAGTACATGCTCAGAATAAATATTTAAGTGAGATGTATTTCATTATAAGAACCTATTTTACTTTTGCAAACAAAAGACCTTCAGAAATTTAACTGGGAAAAATAACCCTGAATACCTATCTGCTCTAATCTTGAGGCTATTTATTTTCTTCCAATTACTATTCAGTTTTACTGGTGCTAAGACCTGTTTGGTTTTATTGCTATTGAAGAGGGTGTCAGTTTAGTTTTAAGTCCATTGCCTTCTGATGTCTTGGGCTAGTAGTCTGTCTTCTTGGTGCTTCTCTTTTATAATCTAAGTATTAATTTGATTCCTTACCTAATGTATGGAAGAATTGCTCAGAATTGAATGATATACATCCCTAAATGTATCCATGAACCTCTTTAATGAAAAAAGGACCTCAAGTCAACTAGTAGGGTGGGGAATTGTGATTTTATCATTTTACCACTTTCTATAGTAATATGCGGTGCAGTAAATTAACATTGTCTTTTTCAATAGCTGTTCGTGATCGCATGGTTCCCCCTCCACCGCCACCCCACCATCTCTATGCGAAGGCTAACACCTCATCATCCATCTTCCTGCACTGGAGGAGGCCTGCGTTCACCACTGCACAAATAATTAACTACACCATCCGCTGTAACCCTGTCGGCCTGCAGAATGCTTCTTTGGTTCTATACCTTCAAACGTATGTAGCTTCTGTTAATGGTGGTTTTCTTTGCTCTTTTGCCCACTCGCACTTATTTCTTACCATCTTGGGCCAGCGTGACATTTGGCTATGAGAACCTGTTTCGGGACTTACCTTACTTATAAAATGGCTGGGCGTTTTGCATCTTTGCCATATTCAGTTCTGAAAACTGTATCTTCTGACATTCGGTTTCTATAAATTAATTTTTTTTTTTTGGTTCCTCGGCCTCATGCAACAAGATTAGGCAAGAAGGTATTATTTTCAACTGGTTAAACTTAGCATGTTTAAAGGAAAAAATAAAAGACCACTTTCATGCTGGCATCAAAAAATAAAGCTTATTCTGTTTTCTTGGATGTAGTTAGAAAAATGCCCATCATTATGGTTTAAAAGAATGATAGGACTTTCAGTATTTTAGAGAAAATCCCTTTGTATTAGGATATTTCCAAATTGATATTCTAAACTATTTCATAGTTTCAGAGAGGCAGTTTGTAGGCTAATTTCTATAGGATAATACCAAATATTGTACTTTAATAGAGGAAATGTTTTTAGTCTAAAAAATTGTTTTTAAAGAAAATGAGGTAATAATAACAGAATACTTACCTGAATTGACTGGAAATACTGATAATCTTTTAGAAACAATGTACTACCAGCATTAACAACTTCATTACTCATTTTATAGATCAGAAACTCACATGTTGGTTCAAGGTCTAGAACCAAACACCAAATATGAATTTGCCGTACGACTGCATGTGGACCAGCTTTCCAGCCCCTGGAGCCCCGTTGTCTACCATTCAACACTTCCAGAAGGTACAGGCATTTATCTAAATGTTTAACAAATAGATATGTCCCTTTAGGAGCACCTGGGTGGCTCAGTCGGTTGAGCGTCTCCCTTTGGCTCAGGGTCCTGGGATCGAACCCTGTGTCAGGCTCTCTGCTCAGCAGGGAGTCTGCTTCTTTCTCTCCCTCTGCCTCTCTACCTGCTCATTCTCTCTCTCTCTCTCAAATAAATAAATAAACTCTTTAAAAAATAGATATGTCACTTTAAAGAAGATACTACCTAGTTACTACCCTGATTGACATGTATGCATTTGTTTTGTTTTTTAACTTTTGAAATGTGTTTTCTTTTATTATAGTAAATGTTTATTCCTCTCACTTTAGATATTACATAAGCCAGTAGGCTTAAATTTAATGTATCTTTGGGGAACCACTACATTTTCTAAAATCAGGTGTGCTGTTCAAGACTATACCCCACGTAACTTAAAATGGAAGTAAGTGAATAGTGTATTTAATGATGTTGGGAGCCCACGTTAGAAGTAATGTGTGTGGTGGCTTGAGGCTGTGCACAGTGTGGTGGTTGGATATCTGATCGAGCACCCTTTCTGGAGCTTCTCTGTGCCACTCACTAAGGTATTTCATGTCTGTGGACCTGCCTTTCCTTTCTCTAGAATGAGGGTGAAGAAGTAGATGATCTATGAAAAGACCCTTGCAGCTCTAGTCTAATTATGCTGAGAGAGAGCAAAGGAAAGACACTGACTTCAGCAAGCATAGGGCCTCTTGGCTGTGGTTTTGGCTATGTTCCATATTTGATGTGGTGCCAAAATCCAGCTCTTCGTACTTTTAGCTCCTACTAAACATGTGGTCAACTAAAATCCCAAGACTTGACTGCTTTTGCAGATATAAAGACTTAGTCTAAGGTCTCTCCTGTGAACTCACTGATTCACAACTTTTTGGAGAATAACTAAATGTTTTGGTCTCAGAAGTATTTTCTTCAGTGGCTTCCTAGATCAGGTGAAATATATATTCTGTATGTTTTAGTAAGAAATGTAGTTTAGATTCAATACCTAATGGTGGTGTTGCTTGTGGAATTGTAAAGCTTTCCACTTATCAGGTGGGCAAAACAATATCAAAAGCTCTAGGAATTCTTACACAATTTGACTTAGTAATTCTCCATCTAGGAAACTACCATCTCGCCACCTTTTTTTATGTTTTAAACATTATAAAAATGAAATTAGCTCTCAGAAAAAGAAGAAAAAACAGTGTTTACTCTTACCACTAATGATCTGTAAAAGCTGTGATTCTGAAATGTTTTGATAGTGGTTTCTAGTTTTTCACACTCTTTTCCCTGAGTTTTCAGTCTATTAGCCAGGTATTTGAGTGTTTATCACCATTTAATCCTGGTAACACAGTATTTCCTCCATGTGTGCGCAGCACCGGCAGGCCCACCAGTTGGAGTAAAAGTGACATTGATAGAAGATGACACTGCTCTGGTTTCTTGGAAACCACCTGATGGCCCAGAGACCGTGGTGACACGCTACACCATCTTGTACGCTTCCAGGAAGGCCTGGATTGCAGGAGAGTGGCAGGTCCTACACCGAGAAGGTAAATATGAGCATAAATTATCCAAGAGGATGAAAAGTAAGATTACTGATGATAAGGAAACAAACAGAAAGAAGGATCTAGAGTTTGTTTTGAATTTATGAAGTAACAAATTATAAAGGATTTGGGTTTTACTAGCAAAGCATTGGGAAACCATCACCATATTTTAAGCATGAGCATATGATTCACATTCCAGGAAGATCACTCTTAACTACTGTGACTAGAAGGGGTTTGGTGCAGGAGGGATGAGTCAGAATAATGTAGAATCTAAGAAGTGACTATAGTGGCCCAGAACTATAGGCCTGGATTAGGATATTGAGGATTGAGATGGAAAGGAGAGGATGGTCAAATGATAGTAGCTTAAGTAGAGAAAGAAAGAAAGAAAGAAAGAAAGAAAGAAAGAAAGAAAGAAAGATAGAAAGGAAAGAAGAATTGTTATGGGTGACTACTAGATTTCCAGCGGTGGTGTGTCTTGCAGTGGAGTAGCAAATCATGGATGAAGATCTGGTTTAAGGGAGCAGACTTTTGCACTAAAATGGTCCACATACAAATAAATTGGCCCCTATGAATATCAGGGTCCCACTTAAGTACTTAATTCAAACATGCATGCTGGGAAAAGAACAGTTTGCTAAGCAATTAAAAGCTTTAGAAGGATTTCAAGAGGGTAATTTTTTGGCCATCTACATATTCTAAACACTTTTACAGTACTAGACATTTGTACCTATATTTTACCTTTTAAAGGGAATATTTACCTAATTATGATGAACTTTAAAGATATGAATATAATATAAAACTCTCTATGCAGTTGTAAGCACATGGTGACTTTTGTTGGAATTTTAATAGTCCTATATTCATGTTTTTCGTTATGCAGAATCTCCACCAAGTAATACTTTCTTAGTCACTGAACAGACTTGAAAGTAGTAAGTACTTGCCAGAAATACAATTTTATATTTGTATCAGTTACCTATTGTTACCTAACAAACCACTTTAAAAATTAGCCATGGTATTTTCTCACAGTACTGTGAGTCAGCAATTTGGACTGGGATCAGCTGGACACTTCTCTTGGTCTCTCCTGAGGTCACTCATGAGACTGAAATCATCTCATGGTTTCAACAGAGTGTGAGTAGCTCAAAAACAGCAAGAGCGAGTTCCAATGTCAGGAAGAAAGGGAGAAGCCGCACATAAAAAGCTTTGCAAGCCTCTGCTTGTATCACTTTGCTGATGTCCCATTGGGCAAAGCAAATCAGGTAGGGAAACCCAGAGTTAGTGTGGGAGAGGACTGCCCAGGGGTGTGGATAGACGGAGGTATGATTTATTTGCAACTATTAGTCTTACAAACTACCACAATATTCTTAAAATGTACAATTCACTTTTAGTTAATTCCAAAATGATTTATTGACACCTTTGACCCCGACTAACCTGATTTTTCACATGAGTGCTTCTTCCCTTTAGCTCTTCATTTGTACCTGCCTAAAAAGAAACAGTATTTTGTTTTGGTTCCTTTTAATGCATTCATTTGTCAGTTTCAGACAAGGCTCCGAAAACAACATTTTGCCTCATTGATGACCTAGTAGTGAAATGGATTGTAATTGCAGGTTTTTACACCTATATAAGAATTTCTACCTATATCATCATGCATGAAAGGGGGGAAAATCTATTTTTGTCATTATCCTACTTTTGTGATTTTAAGAAAAATTCTCAGCAAAAAACTATACCATCTTGTACGTGTCCTTTTTTATGGTTAATGCTGGTACTTCATAGAGGACAAAGTGAACAATATAGGTAAAAGTAGTCGAGGTTTTGGGTTTTTTTGAGAATATAAAACATGAAGGGTTTGAGTCAACCACTTTTATTTTTATTTTTAAGATTTTATGTCTAAGTAATCTCTACACCCAGTGTGGAGCTTGAACTCACAACCCCAAAATCAAACCCCAAAGTCAAAACCCCAGATGAGCCAGATAGGTGCCCCTTGAGTCACTCACTTTTAAACCAAAAGCAAAAAAATACATCATGGCATTTAAAGAAAAAAATAAAATGTAAAATGGTTTTTAATGTCTAATTATGGCAACTTTTGGAAAAGGTAAAAGTGTAAAAAAAGATGAGGAAAGAAGAAGAGGGAGAATATCAGTATTTCTTTCCTATGTGTCTACTAATCTTCTATACATGTTTTGCTTAGACATATTTATGTGTATAATTAATTTACATATTATTTTCCAAATGGAATAAGGTAAAACATTTTTTAAATGTTCCTGATGACCAGATGGTATCTGTGGCTAAAAGCATGCATGGTTAAAATGGTTGAGCAGTGATGTGACATGAAATTATATTTGTGTGTAATTTGAAGTGAATCAGAAATTAACAGTCTTTACCTTCCTGATATGCAGTAAATTAGCACAAACTAGCCAATTATTTTAAAATCTAAAAGGCACTATATACAGTCATGGCCTATACTACAGCAGTTCCTGAACTCTGGTCCTCATAGCATGAGTTTCCTATAGTTGTAAAGATGCTCCTTTTAAAAAAAAAAAAAAAGTTATATGACTAAACTTATCCTAAATAAATATGCCATTTCCTCCTATTAGAGATGTATATTGAAAATTAAAGTTCTTCAGTAAAGGAATTTAACTCAACATTCGCCAAGTAAATCAGAATACCAATAGTAGGAACACACATACAATAGTAGGAACACTCGTTCATTAAATGAATGATTGATTACTGTGTGCCAGGCTCTTTTCTAGGCATTGGCAATACCACAGTGAACAAAACAATGTTCCTTCCCCATTGATGCTTGTATCACCAGTAACATACAAACATGTAGATATTCAGGTAGTGTTGTAAGTGGTATTAAGAAAGCTGGGGGGTGGGGTGGGGAGAGACAGAGTGATGGAGGTAGTAAGGTTAAGCCCTCTTGGAAGAAATGACATCTAAATAGAGCCATGTGAATATTGGAGGATGTGCAAAGGCCCTGAAACGGAAGTATGCTTAGCATGTTAGAGGAACAACAAAAAGGCCAGGGAGGCTAGAGTGAGGAGAAGTGCAAGCAGTAGAAAATCAATGGGGAGGAAACCAAGGGCAGATTTTTTAGACCACAGATTTTATTCTAAGAGAGATGAAAGACACTGGAGACTTTTGATCAGATTTACATCCTTTATCAACCACCTGAAAAACTGATTATAAGTTGGTAAGTGTAGAAGTTGAGAGACCACTGAATATACAGGTATCCATGTGAGAGTTAGTGGGCGTTTGGACAAGAGTGATAACAAGGAAGGTAAAAGAAGCTAGTAGAACACAATTTGAAAGAATGGCCTACAAGGTTTGCTACAGATTGATGAGAAGTGTAAGGGGAAAAAAAGCTGAATTGTTGGGGGAAATCAAAGGTTTAGTTTTTAACATGTTAAATTTGAGATGTGTCCTATGGGACGCCTGGGTGGCTCAGTTGGTTAAGCGGCTGCCTTCGGCTCAGGTCATGATCCCAGCATCCTGGGATCGAGTCCCACATCGGGCTCCTTGCTCGGCAGGGAGCCTGCTTCTCCCTCTGCCTCTGCCTGCCACTCTGTCTGCCTGTGCTCGCGCTATCTCTCTCTCCCTCTCTCTGACAAATAAATAAATTTTTAAAAAAATTTTTTTTAAAAAATTTGAGATGTGTCCTAGATATCCAAGTAGAGAGGTTGATTAAGCAGTGGGAGTGTTAAGTTCATGGGAGAGGTATGGAAAGGTATACTAGTGGTGTAACTAAGTGGATGATTTTTAAGACTTTGGAACTGGAAAACAATCACTTCCAGAATGTAGACAGAAATGAGTTCTAAGACCACATCCTGGAGCACTTCTCCAACCTCAGAATCTTAACCCTGTGCTTTTTTATCCTCAGTGAACACACCTTTGGTGACAGATAGCTCATATTTTAATATAAGTTCAGTTGGCATTTACTGAGATTTATCTTGTCCAAGCATTATGCCAGCCACCTTAAGCTGTTTAAATGTGAAAAAAATTTCTGTCCTTCAGAAGAGGAAGAAGGGCGGGTCAGAGGTGAGGAGGAAGACTCACTTTCATTGAGTATATATACTTATGTCGGAGACTTGCCAATGGTAGTTTATTTAATCCTTTCTAATAACTATATGAGGTGGGAATTATTGCCCCCATGAGGAAATTAAAGTTCAGTAATGTGCCCCAAGTCACAAATTACTTTGTTGGTAGCATGCCAGCATTTGATCATCATTGATCCAACACTGAAGCTATTGTTCTGTCTGGTTTCTGAAACTCCTAAAATAGCTGAAGATTCAGACACATATGAAAGGCAGGGGACTGGCATCAACACAGTAAGTGAGATTGAGATAGCATGCTGAGTGAAGAGAAGGACAGGCAGATCACTTTAATATTTGGGAACTGCTTTGAGTGAACTGCTTTTTTTCCTCACAGAGGAGCCAAAGTGTTAGTTTCCTTTTTTGTGTGAAAGAAGACTGTGGAGGGAAGGGGAGCACTTGCACACATCCACACAGCTCATCTGCTTATAAAACTTAAGAAATTTTTTGAGACACCTTAGTTGGCTCATCAGTTAGGTATCTGCCTTCCGCTCAGGTCATGATCTTGGACTTCTGGGATGGAGCCCTGCTCAGTAGGGGGCCTGCTTCTTTTTTTTTTTTAATTTTAATTTTAATTTTTATTTTTTTAAATTTTTATTTTTTATAAACAAATTTTTATCCCCAGGGGTACATGTCTGTGAATCGCCAGGTTTACACATGCTTCTCCCTCTCACTCTCTCTCTGTGCTCACTCTCTCTTTCTCAAATAAATAAATAAGATCTTTTCAAGATGAAAAGACTTTCAGTTTCAGGTAGGGACTGGTTTTTGCCAAGCATTTTAAATAATTAAATGTGAAGTATTCTATGCTAAAATGGAAACTCGGTTTATTTATGTATCTATTGTGAGGAAATTGAAATGTTCTTCCTTCTAGTTAACTGTAACACATCACAATATGTCTTTGATTTTAATTCACCTGTCCGAGAACATGGTAATTATACAAACATTCTTCCTGATTCTAAATAAGGGTCAGTTTGTTTATTTAACAGTTGTGTACTCAAGTAGCTCACACTCTCTTCAAGCCAAGCTGAAACCGGAGAACATGAAAACAAGCCATGTTCAGCCCTCACGTGGCTGCTTGGTTGAGCTGCCTTACACCATGTGACCTCCCAGGTGGCCTCTGAATCATGACCTGAGCTCTGAGATTACCCCAAATTTTTTACTGCATAGTGAAATATACGCTAGCAAGTGTAAGAGAATAGTCCAGTCTGGCCTGGAGGGGACTGCTACAAGCTATCATAAGTTGTTCAAAGCTATTGCAAGGATGCTCTGAGTCGGGAAAAAAGTGAGATGATGTCACCTGAGGGAAGTTAGGCTCCCTGTGAATATCCACTCATGAATGCAGTCCGTGCTGGAATAACTTTGTGGTTGAATTCTGTTACACCTGCGTTCTTAACATTAGAGTTCATTTCCTGGGGTGGGAGTCTCTTTTGTAAGAAAAGTACTTCAGGGCCATGGCAGAACCAAGAGCAGAAAGACCCCTCAAGGAATAGCAGTACACACATAGGAATCCCTTCTTAGCCATCATGCCAACAGAGAAAATGCCTTTGATACCAATATCATATATCAATTCTGGTGACGGTGACTTTGGAGAGAAGTAGATTCTGGGCGGACTACTGGTGGTAGTTTTGGTAGTTAATCAGAGGTCCAGGTCTTCAACACTCTGAGGTTCCTATATAACATTGGCATTTTCCTTCCTATTTTTTTCCAAGAAATTTTAGATAATGATGGGCCAATGAGAAATATATTCATACTTTCAAAAATAATTGTGTTGTTTCTAATTTAAGAACAAGATCATCAGTCACACTGATTACCATAAGTAGTTAAAACATTTTTTTCAGCTGCCATGAACATGGTATTCTTTTTATAATCAGAAGAATATTTGTTAAATAAAGGGTCATGATGGTGTGTTTGAAAGAATGAATAAAGATAAGGTTTACTTAATTAGTAATTGATCTATTTATAGGGGCAATAACCATGGCTCTGTTAGAAAACCTGGTGGCAGGAAACGTGTACATTGTCAAGATATCTGCATCCAATGAGGTGGGAGAAGGACCCTTTTCAAATTCCGTGGAGCTGGCAGTCCTTCCAAAGGAAACCTCTGAATCTAATCAGAGGCCCAAGCGTTTGGATTCAGCTGATGCCAAAGGTCTGTATGCCGTCCTCTTACTGATCTTTCTTAGATCAGCGTTCCTTCCGCTCTCCTGCACTGTACTGCTTCTCTCCCCACGGCAGCCGCATCCCTGCACTTGGTTTCTTGAATTGTCGCCAGTCTGGGTGCTGTGGGGCTACAGGCCGTTCCTGGCACTTTACAGGGAACTGTTTCCTTACCCTCTGAATCAGCTCCGTTTCAGACCACTGTGTCCCAGTTACTCCTCTTCCCAGACAGACGAGCCACAGGGTCCATGGCAGGAGGCTTCCAGGGAGGTTCCATGGAAATAAACAGCCGTGCTGGTTGTGGTGTTCATGCAGAGAGCATGGTTTTCATTAAGAGTTGTTACCACAGAAAAACAGCCTTTCCAGAGAGAAAGTTCTCTGTCCAAAGAGCAGTGGGAAGTAGTGTTTTTAAGGAGCAACCCTCACTCCAGGGCAACTGTCCTGTCCCGAAGGAAGCCAGGACCCCCCTGTGGTACAGGTCAAGACCCCTTCCTTTCCTCCTCTTCAGAGGGAGTTCACTGGGGGCTTTAAATGGAGGAAATCCCAGCTGAATTCAACAGGATTAAGGGCTTATAGCTCCTTAGAGGATAGTCATTCAGTGCCTCAGTGTGTGTGCGTGTGCGTGTGTGTAGGGGGTGTTGAGAGAAGAGAGAAACAGGGAAGGAGAAAGAAAGAAAGAGAAAGGCAAGGCAGACAGGTTTAAGCACTGCAGTGAGGTAGCGGTGGCAGCTCCCTTATCATGGGAAAAGGAGAGCAAGGCTCATACTCACTTCTCAAATACCTGCTGCTCAGAGTGTCCAGGGACAAGCAGCATGAGTATTACCCAAGAGCTTGTTAAATGTGCACAATCATGGGCCCCACCCCAGACATAGTGAATCAGGATCTGTGTTTTAACAGATCCCCTAGTGATGGTGTGCACATTAAAGTTAGAGGAGCACTGCTATGTAAATGCAGATACGGACACAGGAAACTCGTCTTTAATATGCAGATCTGCTTTTAAGGTAGCAGGACATGAAAGCTGCCCTTTGGTTCAAGGAACATCTGTGTTTTGTGCCTTTTAGCATTAAAAGTTACTAACGGATGTTCATGTTTGATACAATAGTATGGTATTTAGAACTCATATTTGGACTCTTCAATATGGGAATATAACTGATCTTTGAGGTCACTGATAAAAAGAGTAAAAATTTCTCCCAGGAGAGGTAGAAAAATTATAGAAAAGCAAACAGCTATCTTAGACTTAAAATAAATGGAATCCTTTATTTTTGTGATTGATACTGAGTTAATATGTTTCTGTTTCTAGTTTACTCAGGCTACTACCATCTGGACCAAAAATCAATGACTGGCATTGCTGTAGGCGTTGGCATAGCCTTGACCTGCATCCTTATCTGTGTTCTCATCCTGATATACCGAAGTAAAGCCAGGTGTGTTTCCATTGCTAGCCATGCTGAGGTGGTTAAAAAAACATTTAAATTACAGTAACCATGAGAAGCAAATTGAAATCAAGTGCCTTCTAGAATAACTGGGATTTTCCACTTTAAAATACTGTTACTTGAGTTCTTAATTGCTATAGAGATGTGCTCACTTTGGAAGGAGATGATTTTTTTTTCCATTTGAAAAAATTACTGCACCAATAAAATGTTCTTAAATGAGGCCCTAGTTTCTTCATTTCCTTTTTATTTTGAGAAGTACAAAGTATATCCTTTGGTTTCTTTTTTAAAATGGCACACTTAGTCTGATGCTTATGCTGATTGAGGAGATTGCTTACTGTCTGGAATATTTTCATATCTAAGCAGCCTTCCATTGAGAGCTCCTCCCTTATTTCCATAGGACATATGTTTGGGATTCTCCAGACATGAGGTTAAAATAAATGTGGTAACTAGGGATTTGTCCTATGGAAACTCTGTTAAGCAGTCTCATTTGTAGTTTGACTTCAGCTAAATTCTCAGCATTCAGTAAGTTTGTCTAATTCTGACCTTTTATATTTTGGCTCTTGCTTTCATTTATTTTAAGATTGTTTACTGTATTTAATACAAGGTCAGAAACACACTATTTTTAGATAATCCTTATCACCAGACTCCCTGCATTAGCATTGACTATCGAGATTTATTCTTTCTGTATGGTACTTGTGTATAAAAACATACTCAGGAAACATACTATGTTAAAGAATTCTAACATCTTTTTGTATATTTAACTGGCTTAGTTTTGCTGTACAAGTTTCTCACTTGAAGAATATTTTTATAAAATCTTTCTGTACAAATAAAATACTTATGTACATTGTTCTAGTGTTGTTTAAATCTTGCAGAAGTGCTACCGTAAATTTGCCATCATTAACTGGCAAGTGAGTTATGTTAGTGTGACATTCGGGCAGACTTGAGAGAGAACACGTAAATCTTAAAATTATAATTTCTGTGTAAATGTGAAATAAATAACAGTAATAATAGTACTTTGTAAATATTAAGGTTTTTAGTAAGTGTAAAAAATAATTTTCTGTAAGCAAATATTGGGGCTAAAAGACATTTCCTCAAATCATAAAAGTTTGTGGGAGTGAGTTTGAGGTAAGAATCTAATGCTCAGTTTCTAAAGGTATTTGAGAAAGAAGCATTGAAGAACTTCACTGTTTGCAAAGTCGTGATTATAGGCCAAATTTGGTACATTTGTCCAGATCTCCTATAAAATTGGAAGATTTCCTTTGCTTGCAATATTTCAGGAAATCATCTGCTTCCAAGACAGCACAGAATGGAACTCAGCAGTTGTCTCGCACCAGTACCTCCCTAGCCGGTGGAAGTGAAGCTGGAAAGAACCTGGGAGGAGTTGTAGAAAATGAAGAATCCTTAATGCCAATGATAATGCCCCACAGCTTCATTGATGCAAAGGTACTCTGAGCTGAGATACTGATCTGCTCTGTAATCGTTCCCTCCGTTCATCTTCCCTTGATATGTGAGATTTGCTTATTAAAAAATCATATGTTGAACATATTACATCCATATTCTACTTGAGGAAATACAAGACAGTTTCACCCAGATCCTTCCTTACATAAAATATATGGGGAGATAAAGATAGGGATGGATAAAAGATAAAGAAATAAAAGTTTAAAGAGATAGAGGGGAAAAAATGAAAAAATAGCATAAGTGCAATTAGATGGGATTATGTAGAGCTACCATGTTTTAGATAAGGACACAGGGTCATTCTATATTTACTACAGTTTGGATTGCCCTGTATTTACTCAGTGGGCAATTTTTTTTATTAATCCATTTTCATATTTCATTTTATTTTTTTAATGGCCTTGGACATTAGAACATTCCAGGTATAAACTATATTTTTAAAAATATGGACTATCTAAATAGATGTTTCAAGATCCTTCCTTTTATGGCCTGAGGAAGTTGGATACAAGAAAGAAGTGTCATTGGATGATGTTACTTCATGTCCTACTATACGTAATAATAGTACAGAGATAAGCATCAGGAACACCAAATGAAAATTATTTTTGGTCACATTGCAACATTAGACAGTGTGCATTATTATAATAGCTCTTGCAACCAATGTGATATAAATGAGGTATCCACAAACTATAGCCCAGCCCAGGCCAGCCCATAGCCTGTTTTTATATGAGCTAAGAATGTTTCTCACCTTTTTAAAGGGTACTTTGAAGGACAAAAATAAAAGAGAAAATGAGATGTAGACCATATGAGGCCTGCAAAATCTAAAATATTTACTATCTAGCCCTTTACAGAGGAAGCTTGACAAATCCTGGTCTAAATTCTTCCTCCCCGACCCTTCCCTAAAATTTAGAATAACAGAATATAACAAAATTTCAGGCAGTTTTGGTACTAATTTTTTTTTAAGACTTTATTTGTTCAAGAGAGCTAGCTCAAGCAGGGGGAGCAGTGGGCAGAGGGAGAAGAGGCTCCTTGCTGAGCAAGGAGTCTGATGGGGGGCTCGATCCCAGGACCCTGGGATTATGACCTGAGTTGAAGACAGATGCTTAACCGACTGAGCCACCCAGGTGCCCCTGCTATTAAATTTAACATAGCTATATTTAACAAATGCAAGCTACTCACATCTAGTACAGTGCAATATATATATTATGAGTAAATAATAATGACTTGATTTTTGTTACTCCTGTTGTCTTTATTGTTTGCAACTTAATTTAGCTTTTATTTTCTGATACAAATGTAAGCCATTCAACTTATTTCCAGTTAATCTAGAACACTGGAACCTAAAACTTCCAAATAAGCCTGAAAAGTACTAAAGGACATCGGGGTTCTCTTTTTACTACCTTGGAACTACCTTGGGCATGAGAAAGGATTCAGAGAAGCAGCATGGGGAGGACGACATGGGGAAAAAAGAGAGAGAATCTTAAGTGAAAAGAGGCCTTTTTGGAGTGGGGACCTGTTTAAAGCAGATAAGTCAGGTCTCACTGTTTCCTTGGCTTAGCCCAAGAGCTTATCCTCCATTTATTGCCATTTTTGTTGAGCATATGCAGGCCCACGGTTTTTTCTTCCCAACTGCTTCCCAAAACTTCCCGTTTTTCAGATATGTGGAAAGGTTGAAAGAGTGATGTAATGAATGAACAAATAATTGTCAATGCCTTGTCATATATATTCCTATGTATTTTTGTTTGCTGTAACATTTGCAAATAGTTTTTGGAATTATTACACTTCATCCCAAATACTTCAGCATATATATCTCTGAAGATTAAATCTATTATATCATTTTGATCACTGACAAATACCCTGAATTTGTGGGGGTACTGCTTGTGTAAAAGAAGAAATAGTGATGTGTCTGACGGCTTTTTATTTTAACATTTAAAAATTTTGTGTACTACATATAATAAACTGAAATCTGTAGTATTTCTATTTTCTCCTTTTATTTCTCTAGGGAGGAACTGACCTGATAATTAATAGCTATGGTCCTATAATTAAAAACAACTCTAAGAAAAAATGGCTATTTTTCCAAGATTCTAAGAAGATAAAAGTTGACCAGGTAACCCAACTTAATGAGAAAAATTTTTGGCAGCTCATGGTATCATGAAATGATAATTAAAAAGAGAGGAAAGTGTAAACGAAGGCCTTAATTTTCATGTTCTGTCTGGATATGATTTTATTAATTTGGGGGCATAACTCTGTGGAAAGCCATGATGCGTGATCACTGAAGTGGTAGTTGGAAAGCAATCAGAGCTGTGGTTTTCAACAGGGAATGGGTGGCAGTGGAGGAAGGGATGTGGCAGGAATAAGCATCAAAAAATCACTGAAGAAGCCTTTGGACACTTCACTTGCCCCAGTAATTCTGATGTGTTGCCACTCGGGTAGGGAACTACTGACCTAGATCATCTCTTCCTGATGATGGCCTTTCACCCATGTCCTTGACCAGATGACTATCTCAGAATCTATAGGCTATGTAAAACCATATCTATTATTTTTCCAGAGCACTCTGCCATCACTAACGGTGTTTTATGTGTTTTTGCCTAGCCTCAAAGAAGATTTACTCAAGCAGTGTGCTTTTACCAGCCAGGCACCACTGTGTTGATCAGCGATGAAGACTCCCCCAGCTCCCCGGGTCAGACTGCCAGCTTCCCAAGACCCTTTGGTGCTGTTGCCGCTGATACCGAGCACTCCGCAAACAGCGAAGGCAGCCACGAGACTGGGGATTCTGGAAGGTTCTCCCATGAGTCCAATGATGAGATCCACCTGTCCTCAGTCATCAGCACCACGCCCCTGACCTCCAGTTCCTTCACTGGCAGTGATTCAGGTGGGGATCGCTCTGTGAGCAAGTGTGAAGACCCAGCCATGCCGCCGGATGCCAAGCAGACGACTTCTTTGGGTCTGCAGCCACCGTCTGCCATGCTGCGCTTTGACAAAAACGATTTTCCAATCTAGACAGCCATGTTCAGGTATTCTCACCTCTAAGTCTGTTCGAAGGACAAGGAACAGGGAGCCAAAGCCTTTTGTGAAAATCTTGATGTCTTATTGGGTATTTCAGCTTTTTTTTTTAATGTGTTTTCGTGGTTTTTTTTTTTTTTATTTTTAAACACGTATTTTGAATGTTTCATTTTCAGCAATGTGAAAAGACAGTCTAGATACTTGACTGGATTATAAAATATGTCACTGGAGCAAAGGGAAGACTTTTGAAAACCCCTTTGCTGACTATCTACCTCAGTTTGCCAGATGGCAAACTCAGAAGACAACTTTGTTACCTCGTGTGTTGTGACAGTTGATCTCTGCTCCGTAACCAATGATACTTCCTAGTAGCATTTTGTTTTCATTGCTGTATGTGTAGTGTGTGTGATCAAAGGAGTCTATATGAGAGGTATATGAGTAAGAATGTTTATCTGGAGCTCTGATTTTTTTAAAAGAAAACTATGACCTCTGCATGGTTTGGAGAATGTCATACCTCTGCTCTGAGGACTGTCAAACCACTGAGAAAAGAAAAAGTGGGACTGCTGATTTTAATGAATGACCAAAACAAAGAGTGTCTCTTTTGAGAACACAGCTATTCAGTAGCATATAGGGAATACTGTGGCTTCAAGGCCTTTCTGTTTGGGGCATTAGAGTCTCGAGTGCTTTACCTGCTGTACCCCAAACCTCAGCTGCCTAGAGCCGTGCCTTTTCTGCCTTCCCCTTTGCCTGACGGTCGGCCAAAGGCTGCACTGTCTAGTTTGCAAAGCATCCTCACCATTTCCAGAGTTAGTTGCAAAACTCCATTTTTAAAGAGAATTGGTTAGAGTTTTTGTTTTTTAATCTCACCTTGACTTAAAAAAAGGGGTAAAGAAATTTCATAAAATATTAAGAATAAAGATAAATGCAAGTAGACCATAAAATAAACTAGAGGTTATCATGGTAACAGTGCCTTCCATTATATATTATGAAATTCTTTGCCTTATACCTTTTTAATATTCATAAAATTGTTCAGGACAGGAGTACAGAAAGTTGCCTTAAGAGTTTCTTGGATTTTATCAATAATTATTTTGATGATATGGTATCTTATCAAAGCGTTTTAGTTTGTTTTCACACAGGTTTGGTTTCGGGATAAGTATTCAGAGCTCTACCACCTCGCTTGTATTTTCCTGAATTCTTAAGAGAATTTGGTACTCTATTTATAATCTTCTTTCTGTGTCAATGCTGTGAATGAGGAATGCTAACTCCAGGAGTGAGTTAATCCTCTTGCTGGTTTGAAATCAGCAAACTGTTTACTCAGCCACATAGAATAGACCTTCTTTCAGTCATGAGACAGTTGCCTACTAGGTAACCAGCAGTGAAGAAGGAAAAAGAATTAAACACATGGTGTAGAGAGGGGCCCCATGTTTTTTGGTATTTCTTCACATTATCTGGAAATGACTTCTGAGCCTTATTTTAAAAGGAATCTTCATGGGTTTCCCCTTGAAACCTTTGGTTTACGGGGTGTGGTGGGGGTGGGGTGATGGTGAGGAAGTGGCATCCTAAAATCAAAAGAATGTTCCTGGGTAATTGTCCCACTTCCGTCATTGCCTATCCCAGTGTCTGATGATGCCTCTCTTATTGTTTCTTAATCTGTAGTTTTGTGCCAAACTGGATGTGTTCAGAAGCAGACCAGCATTAAGTGCCAGCAACCACTTGTGAACTAAATTCAAAGTCCTCCTTTAGTTATCTAAGTATGGGCTTCATGGAAAAACAAAAAAAGCAGAGCTTTAGGTGAACAATCTGAGGCAAGGAAAAATGCTGCTCCTGCCTTTATAGCTCCTGTTTTATACTACCTCCTTTTAAAGTTATTCTAGTGTTATTTTTTTTCCTGTACTCAGGGAACATTTCGTTACTTTTAAGCTGCCTCATGCGAGCATGGGCAAACTGACAGGGTATGGTGTCTTTTGGTTCGTAAGTAGTTTTGTGGGGCCAACTTTTATCAGCATACAAAATTAAGGAATACAAGGAGTTTGTTTTATTTTTTAAACTTTCATTAAAAGGCAGATAAAGTCTAAAGTTGAAACATCATCCATCATGTTTATGGAAGATGTGTCCAGGACTGCATGAATTTGAATCATTTTAAAAGCCTAAAAAGATTATCTGAAAGTCCTTGAGGAAAGTATTTTGCTTGTTTGTTTTCTTTTTCTTTTCTTTTCTTTCCTTTTTTTTTTTTTTTTGATGAATAGGCCCATAGTTATTACAGATCTTTAGGCTATAACTGTTTGCTAATTATTTACCAGTACATTTTTACTTTTTCACCTTTCATTTTGTTCTTATACAGATTTTTTTTCATAATAATCCTGTTACCAAAGAAATTTCAGCAGAAAGTAAAAATTTGACTCTAATTTCCCCCCAAAATTGAATTAACTAGAAACATCTATAGGTCTGAAGCTTATATAAGTAGTTACTAACCCAAAATAATAGGGTTTATATTGATTGTTGTAGTTAAATAGACTAGTAATTTCAACTACCTTATTGTTACCAGAGCATTTAAAATTATTTCTTTACCAGCAGATAGTTCCAAAGAATTTCAAGTGTATTTTTTTTCCTCAGCAAGTAAATCCTCATATACAGTATTAGAATAAAGTATTTTCAAATTGTTGAAACTACTTGTTGGAGAGAAAAAAAAAATCTTTTCACCAAAGATAAGTATTTTGGTCTCATTGAATAAGATGTTTAGTATACACCAAAGACTTCTTTTTACTTGGCCAAAGCTAGCCTCTCTGAAGTCTTAAGTATGAAACTGTAACTAAAATGTGAAGTTTCTAATTAATCTCTCATAGTGGTGTTACTTCCTGGCATTTCATTCCAATGGGGTTAATATGGAAATGGCAACTATTTTCTTTCCCAAAGACTTATTTGCTGTAAGTACTGATACACGCATGCCATTTTTATGCCAAATATTACGAGATACTGCTCAT